>JAGGCT020004092.1:411445-450150 GCA_017654935.2 Phymorhynchus buccinoides | reverse complement strand
CCGAATGGGATCTTTCCACATTCCCTAAAGCTATGTGTCACGGTAAGCCTTGTGCTGATCACCTATGTCCGTGTTGACCGGTGATTTGTCAGGATTGAATCCTTTGTATTTTCTTCTGTTCCCCGTAATGTTATATCGACCCGTTCCTTGCACGTGGATCTTGAGAGAAGATAAAGTTCGAGCATTTTGTGTGTGCGTGTGATGATGTTTGCTGTTGAGCGAGATTGTTTTTCTAGTTTTTATTTCTTTTGTGATTTTTTGTTTTTTTTGGATTCTCTTCAACAAATAAAGTTTAAGAAAACACCTAGTACTTGTTTTACCAATCGCTTGTTTTTTTATGCACGAGCTTTTTCGGAAGAGGAGTTTTGGGGTGTGTTGAGATATTAGGAGAGTCCCTGCTGGAACGTCCGGGAAGAGCTAGGCTAGGTTGGGGCTCGTAGTCCCCCCCCCCCTGGGGGGGGGAATTAGCTAAAATTCACCTGGGCCTTTGCTTAAATTTCAATGCTACCCAGGTCTCGTGGTAGTGGTCATTTTGGTGCTGAAGTATGTGAAACGGTTACTATTTACCGACTGCTAGACTGAATGACTGCCGATTACACACACACTTGCTCACAATAACTCAGCACAGAGCTTTTATTGAACACACATTTACTGCCATGCCACCACTCACACAACCAACACACAAGACCGCCGAGTGTCTTGAACATGACTTTAGCTCTGTCCTGAGGCACTAGGGAACCGACAAGCACATCACTGGAATACACCAGACCACTAGGCGCAACCCTAGTGCGGACCTGAGGGTTGTCTGGTACACTCACAGGTATACAAGAACACTGTGGGGATACACTGTCAAGCGCATCCACAAACAGTCCGGTGCATTCCCAAAATGCCAGAAATCTGTCAGGCACAGCAGACATTACCATTCCGATATGTTCGGGAACGCAGGCACTGCAAGTACCAAAAAACCTGACTACAGGCTCCTGGGGTACGTCTGGGAACTGCTAATCACATCACGTCCAGGAAACTAGCAGACGAAATCCACTTTGGGCGTCAGAGAACTTGTCGGTGCAACTCGGCTTGCACAAGAAACGGGTCAGACACTTTATCTGATGGCTCTGGGATTTTGCCCCCCTGTCATGATCCTTCCAAAACACCTTCTTCCTGAACATAAATGAGGAACCGACCAATCTACAGGGCAGGAGATCACTTTCAGGCTGGTCAGAAAAGCCTGCACATCCTGTACTTGGACAACCGCTGTCCTTCTCCTGCATGACTGGAAACCCTTTCAGGCTGTCTGCAGGAGGATCTTTGACTTCTCGACTGCACTTGGGGATACACAACCAAGAGTCGGGGACCTAAATAGCCCACCTGGAAAGCCTCTCCTGTTTTTCCAACAACCTGCATGACTGAATTTGCTGAAATATAATTGCAGTCACTCGCAGTCAGAAATGTTACTCGACCAGGCCAAACAAATTACCAATTATTAATTGAAATGGACATTTTGAACTAGCAAAACTGCCAATGAGTGACTAATCCTTTTTCACTCTAGCATTATGCAAGATAACAAAACAAAACTCGATAATACATGCACAATGAATAGGAAACCAGTGAATGAAAGCCTTCCTTTTCTCCTTCCTCTTTTTTTTAAGCAAAAAAAAAAAAAAACCGAAACGTTTTTAGAAAACAACAACAAATTTTATCTTAAGCCAAATATACCAGGCCACCGAATCACTTCTGACACCAATGAAGTATTGAAACGTTACTATTTACCGACTGACTAACTGAATGCACTGCCGATTACACACACTGAACTTTGACAATGACTCACACAGCTGTATGAACCCATTTCTCATAGCACACACTCAAACAACCAACACCAAGACCTACTTCATTTACTTTGTGGAAGGGTTCCAGGATGGCGCCACAACCTCATCAGTCCTCACAGCCAAACAGGACTTCCACAGCGTGGTCAAAGGACACAAACTGGTAACATAACCCAAACTCCCCAGTACTAACTTAACTATCAGACTGAGATGGAGCCGCACCTGTGTGTATGGTCTCAGGGGCTCAGTCGTCTATCACCCCACTAACCCCAATCTACAACTCTACAAACCCACTACTAACTACAGACAACAAGCCTATTCCCTCCTACACTAAACCCCTTATGTGTAGGTAACAGCCTAGGTCTATCCTTATGTCCAGTAACTTCCCCGACAGCCCCTAACAGTAACACTCGGCTGATAACTGGAGACAGGTCTTTCCTTAACGGGGTGCACATACAGACCTGACTGCTGTTTTCCTACTCCGGCAGTACGAAGTGCAGCCGTATGACAACAGCTCACCCGAGAACTTCGTGCACAAGACAACGCACGCTTTTTACGTGCGTCACGACACAACGTGCCTCAAGGAGACGATTGACTGCTTGTTGTGGCTTGATGGCCCACGTTGTACATAGTCCTTTCACACAAGAACAGTGTGAGTTGTATTTCGCAGTTATCTGGTTGATTGCTTTCTTGTTCAAAAGTGCCTTCCCTTGGGTGTTTTGGAGTTGGAGTTAACTCCGAGGGAGTTCACTACGTCGTTAGTAATGGTACCTTCTTGGTTTGTGGTATATCTTTTCACTTATTGTCATTTTCTCCATCCCTTATGGTTTTATTTTCTGAGCGAGTTCGTTTCTGCAACGCACGTCTGCTTTCTATTTTGGGTTCATTACTGGTTGGGTACGCCTCGTGGTCTAGGTGGTATCCCACCACGGGCTCTTTTGTGTGTGTAGCGTTGTGACTGTTTTCATTACCGTTTGTTCAGCGATTGAGCTTATGATAAATTTTTTCGATTTGTTGTTTTTGATATTAATGCTTGTGTTTCTCATTTAATTTTGATGAATGCTAAGACTAGTTTCCAGCCTGATGTAAATACGTGTGTATACAGTTGGTGAGATTGTCACTAGCTTGTAACGTATGAGTTTGAGCTCTTTGGAAAGTACGAGACTGATGTGTTATAGTGTCATTGTAATGCTGTTTGGGTTGAGTGGTGTGTTGTGTGCACCTGGAGGTATGACTGGAGTGGTGAGTGGGAGACCCCTTGTGGCAAGATACTCACCTCCTCCGGTGTCACAGCTTGTTTGTTTTCATGGGAAGGGTGACGGCCTGAGGGACCACGTGACAGTTGGGGGGGACGAGAAAAAAAAAAACTTCCCCTTAACCCGCTATCAAACCTGCCCTTGTTGGGCCGCGCTGCTGATTTAATGTGAAACCGGATTGGCCCCAGATTAACATCTCTGCTGACAACTGCCGAACCGCTTGTACCATGTTCAAAAATTGTGCTTACTCCGGACTACGTGTGTTAGATGTTCTGCGAATGCCGTGCATTCCAGGGACATTCGTTCCTTATCTGATGATATTTCACGTTTTCACACTCTGTCTAGTCGAATGCCTACAAGGCGCGAACATTATTACCACACATCGGTCCAGTTGGTTTTTTGTTTTGTTTTTTACGAGAAAATAAAACACTATTGTTTCCTATTTTGTGACAAATTTCTAGTGCTAGCCATGTCAAGCATTGGAATAGATCCTTTGTGTGGTTGTCCAGGACGGGACAGTTCCATTCTCCAGGTCAGAGTAGTTGGGAATGTTTCCTTCTGACAGGAGAATTCACTGTCCTGGTGCAGATATTTTGTCTTTGGTGGTTTGGTTTTGTGTGTGAATTATTTTAATTTGTTTTTCCTTTCTTTTCTTAACTTGAATAATGAAACCTGTATTGTCACTGTATCAGTGTCCCTGTGTGTGTTTGCGCGTTTGTGAGCGGTTTGGGATCGACCTCGATCCTCCATCCTCTCACACTAGAAGGAACCCTTCACCTCCGGAAACATCCCTAGTAATCGTTAGTATAAGGTTCTGGAACTAGTAGTTTGCATGATGTGATCCAAACATACTGTTTATTATTTTTTACATGTATCAACTCTGGTCATAATATCCCTCTCCTCTGCTCCCCATTACCCCCTAATATCGTGTTTACAAATTTTCATTTGCGCTTCGTTTCGACATAATTTCAACATATTTAACATATGAAAACCCCCAAACACTTCAGATCCGTTTACAAAAAGGCAATCAATCAGTTTTTAAATATACCTTTGTGGTTGCATTAAAGAATTAAAAAAAAAACTAACTCGTCGGAATGTTTTAAAGTCTAAAGAACAATCTTTTTATACTAGCAACAGATTTCCAACACATGTAGACCTGTTCAGAATTGAACTAAATATTACACCCAAATAATTGCAACTACTCTCTACTAAAATATCCTTGTTTGCCTCCATAATATACGTGCGGAGTTATCCACAGCGTTTTTTAAGAAAACGGTCTATTTTAAAAAAGCAACTTTTAGTTTTTATCCATGTTCACGGAGAGTAGATCTTCCACCACTTTTGTTTGCATTTAAGTATTCCAAAACTGAGACGAATTTATTTTTTTTGAAGGAGATCCTTGCTTATCTGCTATTGTGAGTCTGATGGAACATAGTGACAATCGTCACAACAGCCAATAAATTAAGAGTAATATACAGAGAGGTTCAGCAAAAACATCAATCCCTTTAGCCCTACAAAGTTTCAATTCTGCTTAAAGTTCAGACAAAAAGTTTGAAAATAGCAACGAACTAAGGATACAACCCTGTCTAACACCAGATATACATTCAAAATATTCAGTGATACTACTCCCTACTTTCACTGCTGCGCTTACCCCTCCGTAAAGAACGAAAAATATTACCATGAATACTTTGCTGCAACTTTCAAAACAACAATTTAGGTACATCCATACAATCAAAAGCCTTAGAAAAATCACCAAACAACGTATAAAATCTGCTACCTTTCTTTGTCAAGTATTTTTGTACTAGTGCTTGCAAGGCAAAAATGTTATCCACAGTACTATATCCTTTGTGGAAACCTGCCTGAGCCTCTGGTATCATGTCCATTTCATCACAGAATTTTGTCAAACGTTCATTTGAAATAGTGCTGTATACTTTACCAATAATGTTAATCAAAAGTATACCCCGTTAATTTCCTACCTGAGCCGTGTTACCTTTTACATGCAAAGGAAAAAATGACAGCTTTTGACCAGGATTCTGGATGCTGACCAGAAGCAAAAACTTTGTTGAACATGGATAGAAGGAATTTAATGACGAAGTGGCATGACGAAGAAAGTCTGATAACAGACCATCAGGACCGAGTACTTTGCCTGATTTGAATTATTTTCAAAGCTTTAATGATTTCAGCCTCAGTAATCGTATCATTCATGTTTGATTTTACACACGTTTCACAAGAATCAACATCATGTAAATTTAGTGTATCTTCAACTTCTTTATCAAAAGTTGGATCATTTGAGCTTCTTGCAAAATGAAAGAGCGATTTGAAATAATCCAACCATGACCAAGAAGATATGACACTGGATTTATTAGATTTAATGCAAGTGAGGGCTTTCAGTTTTTGCCAAAATGCTTTTGAGTTTTTACTGGTACAGGAATCGTTCAAATCTTTTAAAATGTTTTGATTATAATCAGTTTGTTTGTGTTTGCACAAGTCTTTGAATGCCTTTTAGATACAAGATATTCGTCTAGGACTTCTCTAGAATTGGTTCGTCGAAAAGCATTTAAAAAAATCATATTTATCTGATTTACTTTCCTCACATTCAGCATCCCACCAAGTTGGTTGTGATTGAAAAACCGAGTTTCTGCTCTGTACTGGTTTCATTTTTACTGCGGCTTGTTTGTGGCATACGGAGACATACATTTGGACATTATGCTTCATCACAATGGTATCAAGAGCATAAGTGAATCTTCAATTCAGTCTTTTCATGACAAAACAATTGGGTTAGAAATAAATACGAAATGTATCTTTCCAAACATATTTTAACAATTCTTCTAATAGATATCTTCTCTGTCTGTACTTTTGTTCAACATCTGGGTGTACATGAAAGAACAATTGGAAAGTCATCTGTCTCGCATAGGTTGAAAACAAACTTTCTCGCTTCAGTAAAGAGAAAGTGGCGAGTGGTTAAGACGTTCGCCTTCCAAATTAATACGTGACTGCAGCGTGAGTGACCCGGCTCAATCCCATCCTTGCCCTTTCTTTCTTTCTAGTTTTGACAGGAAAAATCGAACTGAACCTCAATCCTTCGGCTTGTGACTTAAAGCTAGTCTGACCCGTGCGCTTTAATTACTCACAACAAATCCCACAGCAGTTTGAAAGTCATGTAAGAGCAGTGAAATCCTGCTGCCTGGTATGGCCAAATACCCTCCTCACCTGCCCCCCCCCGCCTAATTTTTATTATTCTACAAAATAGGTAGGCGCTGCACTTGTGGTGTGCTCTCTCCATGGGAGATCAGCCCTATGTTTCATGACTAGGATATACCTCAAATACCAAATAAAACTGAGTCAACAATGAAAGCGAGAAATAAAGTAATCAACAGCCACTTTGCCCTATTGGCAATGCACGTTATCTCACCTTTCTGATCAGAGTTTTCATTCTCACATTGACAATTATAAGGTCTGGTGTTTACAGAAATCGATTCGTTTTTTTTAGCACAATTATCTACAGAACTGTCATTATAGCATCGACTGATTGAACATTTTCTCCAATTAGTTCATTCAAATCATCAAGTAGCAGAACATTCGTGTCATAAATTTCAGTGTCAACCTCAGAAGAGTCCTGTGGTGGGCGTTAAAATCCCACATGAAAGCCATGGTAAGTCAGGAATAGTTTAGTATTTCAGCCATATAACTATGGAAGTGTGCAGAAAAATACTGTATATCTGGAATGCTTATTGAATGTTTACTCTTTGGACATGTCCATATTTTCAGATAAACGCAAATATATCTTGAAATGTTCACATATGACTTAAAAGATTGACATTAAGCTTACTAGTCAAACCTTGGACATTCCATTCCATTATCTTGAATTTGGAAGAACACTGTTGTGTGCTTGAATGTGTGACTGTTGAACAAGAGTGTACCTTCTCTGCATTATTAATCGGGGGTTTGGGGAATTATGTATCTGTTGCTTGATGATCCATCAAACTAACACCATTATGACTGGCACAGCATCAGTGAAACCACTTGCTGGCCTGAGGCTGCACTGGGAACATTATGGCAGCGATTTAATGCTCCAAAGAATAGATGAATTTTGACAAAAAAACAGATGCTTGTGGCAAAAGAAAAGACCGATCTAAAACCCTAACCCTATCCCTAACCCTACCACGAATTAACCAAGAAATAGAGCAGGAGGGTGTAAATTCTACAATATGTTGCGAGAAATCGATGTCAAAAGCCATGCACTTATACTATTTGTTTGCTTGGAACCATTCCTTTTTTTGGTGTTGATAATTTTAAGTCGAAAACTTTCGGGGGTACTTTATGAAACATGGATGCTTATTCAATATTATGCTTTGTGAAAATATTGCATGAACGATTTACAGACCAACATGCTGCTTGACTTCGAGATCGAACTCCCGCGACGTTGAGATCGACGATTCTGGCAATACAACACTTGTTTGTTATCACATTCCTCACTCTATAGTACTCGTATGGGCACTCCTGTTCCAATTTATCAGTACTTACATTATTTTCACTACTTCCATCCTAATTCTGACTGTTGCCAGCATTACTTTCATTCATCTTCATCAAGTTTGAGCAACCAAACAATCTCCTCGCCACTCAACTCTACTTTTTTGAAACTTTTTGTGTCAACATCTCCTCAAATTTTGACCGCAGACAAACGAGCAATGCCTTTCCATTTCAGTATCCGGGAAGTCACTTGTAAACTCAACAGAAAAGTCTGCGTATATATTTGAGGTTTGGTTCCTTAGACCGTTCTAACTACAGATTGGAGGGTTCCCAGCATATAAGATGTTCTGCTGAACCTACGATCGGAGTTCCGGTCACGGAAGTGTTAAACAACATTAGAACAGGAGGGGGAAATTCAGAAATCTTTTCTCTATTACTAATCTGACACAGTACTTGATAAAGCAAAGGAACAGGAAAAGGGGGGACAAATGGTTATTTTTCTGATTGGAATTTTGCCTGCCAATTTTCTCCTGGGTTGGCGTTCTTCAGGCCTTGTTTTTGATTGGTCGTATTCGTATTTTTAACATTCACAACCAGAGAATCAAACTTTCAGGCAAAGCTCATTTCTTTTTTTGATTTGCCTGGCTTCAGGAAGGCACCAAAAAGAGTATAATAACACATTTGGATAAATTTTCGCCGATGAAATTGATTTTCCTGCTTGACTGTGCTTCAGTTTCTTTTTCTCTTCATGACTTGCTGCATATTCTTGAATCTTGAATACAGCAATTATGGGAGAGTGTAAATCATGTCTCAACCGATAACCAATGCTCAAATTCAAGTGTTGTCTTCAATTTTAAAGTTCTTTGCGAAATAACAATCTTGAACTAGCTGTTACAATCATCCAAGATTCCTGTGCTTTCTGTCGTTTTCAAGCCAGTAAAGATTTGATTATTTCTTTTGGATCTTCCTTCCATATCATCTTTTTTCTCCTCTTTGCATCTCCACTCTGTCGAACACTGTTGTTTTAGTATGCCTCCTCTCAATCATTTGTTTTTGAAGATAGTTCCCTGTCTTGGACATTTTACCACTTCTTCCGAATTCCCAGAATTAGAAACACAGAGAGTCCAAACGACATATTAACGAATCAAAAAGACCACTGAAATCATTTTTCATGCTGTGAGACATCGAAAAGAGAGGAGGGCGTTGGTTCAGAATTTAATGTCTTTCTTACCTGTGGCTTTGATGGCGATGTCCAAGAGTCTAGTTGTTTTCTGAGCTGTTAGGCGAAGTCTGCTTGGCGTTTCTCTGGCGATCGTGGTTCAATTCGGTATTATGAAGAGCTTCACCACCAGAAACCACCAAGACCAGGACACAGTCATGCTTCGTGGCTCAATAATGTTCACAGCATTAAATTAAGATTTAAGGTATATTGCAGAAAAAAAAAAAAATCCCCAAAATATATTGCCAAAAAAGATCAGCAAGCAGTCACAAACATGAAGAGGCTGGTAGGGAAGTGATGACGTAATAGAACATGCACAGATACACACTGGAATGTGTGTTTTGCAACTCGATGTCAAGATTGTAAAGATATGGGGAAGTATGGGAAGACGAAAACTTTTGAAAAATGATTACACCACCTCAGTATCCTATAAAAAATAAATAACAATAATCTTCCTAAAGCTCAGCAGAAGGCAGAAGCCTTTGTAGACATGTTTGCCAATGTTAGCCTGCCCTGAGGGTCTGACAGATGCTTGACAGAAATGCTAAGAACATGAGGAAATCATGAAGCCTATGGCGACCCAACACAGACAATAGCAATAGTATTAATGCTCCGATGACTGTACAAGAACTAAAAGAAGCCTATAAGATAAATCCCAATCCGAAGAAATCATCTGATGGTTTAGAATGCCACATATCCAATCAGATGCTAAGAAATTTAACCCAGAATTTTTTTTAATATTTTTCTTACACGCCTTTTTAGTAATGATGGAGCGATGTGAAATGCCCAAAATATTGAAACAGACAATCGTTGTTCCGATTCACAAACAAGGCAAGTGTAATCATGACATTAAAATTATAGGACAATTGCATTAACATCGCATGTATGTAAACTTTCAGAGAGAATTGTTTTTGAACAGACTTTGTATTGTAAAAAATGATGTAATTCTTATTAATCAAGCTGGCTTCGTAAAGGCGATCAACGAACGGATTGTTAGTAAAATTGGTCCACAACATAAAGAAACAATTTGCTAGAAATTTTGTATTAGCCACATTTTTTGAACATAACAAGCTTACGACCAAGTGTGGCTTTCAGTTCTTGAAATAAACTTAACGACATTGGTCTATCTGGATACGTATACAATTATGTAAAAGATTTTCTGAGAGACAGGGTAATCCAAACTAGAATAGGAACCTCATAATTCAACGATAGAAACTTATCGATTGAATCCCTCAAGGGTCAGTTTTAGCTCCTCTTCTTTTCACCATATTAATGTATGATTGCAATAAGTTATCAAATAAACGTTATTAGTTCAATACACAGATACATATGGCCTGTGGATGGATGTCACTCCTAAAAAAGAAAACCCCATAGCGTAGCATAAATCACAAGAAAAACCTATATCAACCGAGAGCTCGATAAGATGGAGAAATATAGAAGTTCAATGGATAAAGTTTATCTACTGAAACCCCCCCAAATATTATTCTTCTTTACTAGTGGTTTCTAGCTCCGGAAAAAATGGAGACATTTACATTGGTAAATATGTTGGTTTTGTTTTCCATTTGTGGGAATTTTGTTTTGCTGTACTGGTTTATTCCTATTTTTTGTGGGTTTATTTATTACTTCTACAGTGCAGTCCTATCCATTCATATTTATTGTGCATACACCTGCATGCACGCTTAGGGAATGTAAATCGAAAATAGACGACTTTCATATACACACACACATGCACAAATTCACATGCCGCCACCACTTTTAACATGCATAAACTTGCTTCTCCCCCCCCCCCCCCCCGCCTTCTAATATCACGAGAAGTGGAGAGACGTTAAATGAAAAGACACACACACAACATAGAAGAATTATCTACCTACCTCAAACCTTCCCCAACATATCTCTATCCGAAATATCCGCATTCATCACCCACCACTCACTATTCCACCGCCCATTCAAGCTCGCTAAGAACAGCTTTAGTTGTCAAGATTATGGAAATGATCTAAGTCCAAAGGAGACAATAGTATCGCAGCATCCGTCTTTGCTTGGTACAGTCGCTTCCCCTGGATTATCCTTGGTCGTGCGTGAACAAAATAATTGACAGTGTTTTCAGAGAGGCATGTGCATTCTCTGGGGTGAAACTGATTAAAACAAGTAATGTGAGTTAGGGAGGAATATTAGGGAATACTACACTTACTGCTCAACAACTGGTTTTCGAGTTTGTTAAACAGAATAACAGAGCAAAGGGAGTATAGCACTAGGATACTAGAGGACAGCACAGTACTCAATAGGCTTTTTTTAAACGAGCGATGATGAGAAACTTGACAGTGATTGGCATCTATATAGTATATGCATGTAATCAAACAATAGCAGATTAATATATACACGATAAGCATGAGACTGACTGAAAACACTCAAGGCGCACACACACACATAACACAAGATACACAAGTACCAACCGTACCACACACACACACACACACACCACACCACAACCACACCACACACAACACACACACACACACACAGCACCACCACAGCACCATCAACACACCACACACAACGCACCAGCGCGCGCGCGAGCACACACACATTTTGTTAACTTGGGGCCAACATTTGTAAATGGCATCCCAATAATCTGAAAAAGATTACATTTGTAATTTCCCAAACAAAAAAACAGAAAGCCGGAAATGCTTTTTCCAACCAGACCCTGCTTATGAAAAAAGGAGTAATCATGTTATAAGGGTTAAAAAAAAACAATAAAGGTAAAAACATCCCAACAAAACCCAAACCAAACCCGCATATTTTAGTGAAACAAGCACGCCGAAGAAAGGGACATTAAGTCACTTTGCGGCTCGGTTTCGCACAACAGGAAATCTCAAAAGTCAAAAACATCATTTTGTTGGTGAAATGGTTGAGATCTATGGGTATTTCGACATGTTCTCGTACATCTTATCGTTCATATTTATAAAGGAGTAATCTTATAATCAATGTATTCGCTGCCCTAAAGCTGGTAGCCCTCTACAAAGTGGCGTACAATGAGTAGGTCAATGCATTTTCCTCAGCTAGTCTAGACTTTAGACTGTTTTTCTCAAAATGGCAGACATTCACCCTACTAACTTTTAACCAAATGCTCATAAATTGTGGAACCGGAAGAAACAGAATATAAAAGAATGTATAAGAATGGTTTGATCATGGAGACATAGCATTCTCTAAAGGTTTTCAAAACGTGTCTTGTAGGTTCTCAGAATTGTCATTTCTCGTTGACACTTTAATTTCTCTTTGCGTGGTGTCTGTGGTCACATTATTGTTAGTCGGGGCTAATGTTGAAGATCAGCTACCTACGCACTGTTCGCAGGTGTGAAGGATAAGGGTAGAGGCCCAATCAGCTCCCTCCCATGTACCTTCTTCTGTTTAAGCTGATTGGCCAACTTCAACAATGGAACAGCGGAGGGGAGAGCTGTGATCTTAAACATTTGCCATTCTAGTATATTCAGGTATCATGTTCCAGAGGGGAGTGGGTTTGTGTGTGTGGGTGGGTGACATTGACTGGTTGATGGAGAGTTAAGTTTTGTTGAAATGAAACGGGTTAGCAATAACTACTATAACTGACTATTTGAGTTTATTTCTCTTTGAATTATGATCCCTAGCTTGACCCCATTTATATATTACCCAAAAAAGAAAAATGCAGTGGATTCCTGATAACTCAAAAACGGGTAACTCAAAAACACTGGATAACCAACATATGTTTGTGGTCCCTCCACTTTAATAATTCTTATGTTTAAAAATGTCTTTTTATCTCAAAATACTGGCTGAAAATCTCAAATAAAATTTTTCAGTCCCTTACATTTTTTTGTTTTTTTGTTTTTTTTTTTGGGGGCGATAACCGTTTTGACTGTAATTTACAATATTACCTAATGTATTACCTGCTACCTGACAACACATTTACCTTCCTCCTTTCTTCAAACAGCTTTGTTTTAGGCACTTAGTCCCAAATCATTTGACTGGACCCTATCCAATCCGTCCCTGTTTTTGTAGTGTATTGATGAACTGCTAACGCATATGTCACTCATATTGTGGAATGATTCTCTCTTGTCTTCTCGTCCCTTCTGCTTGAATCTGTCTAATAGTCCGCCCCCTAGCTAAAGAGAACCTCCCTGGCTCATGACAATCTTGAAATCTATAGACCTGTGTCCATCTATCATTTCCTTAAAAAAGACAGAAGATTGTGCTTTGTCAACTACTCACACACTTAGAACAAAATCTCCCTGGCTTGGGGGTGGGCTAAGTTGTGCGCCTAACTAAGAAATAGTTAGGCCCAGCAAGTCGACTTCGGCTGAAGGAAATCTTTTTGAAAAGTGTTCGGGAAAAAAATGCAGGAGAATGGACCGGGTAAGGCAAGAAAGATAGTAGATGACAGAAAAAGCAAAGGGAAAAGGCAGAGTCAAAAGCAGTAACAGGTTGGAGGAAGCTACAAGCACAGAAAACTTCCAGAAGGTGTTGGAACTATTTATACAAAAGACCCACGGTATCTCCACGGGGGAGAACTCCCGCTGTCACGCGGGCAGAAATATGCAAGAAATACAAGCTGACCCTGTCTTTTCGTGTTTGCAAAGATATTCTAAAAGGATAAGATGGAATTACTTTAAAAGCTCGGCGAACCGGGCTGATCTGATAGAGAGGTCACGTTAGTGCGACGGGTACACTATTCACAGTGTGAGGCTATCCAAAAAACTCGGACTGGAACTTGAACGGAGAATTCAACTGGCCTATCGATGTGCAAAAAAATGTGTCCTGTTTAAAAGGAGGGGAAAAAAACCCATAACCAGTGTTTCTGTCCTCATTACTCATATAGGGAAAAGAGACCGGATTTTTATCTTCCCCTGTACAGTCTTTGGTGTTTGATGATTATCACAAGTAGGCGCTACGTCTACAAACAAAATAATAAGACTGTTAATTGCACTAAAACCGTACAGAGCATTAGCGGATAAATATTAAACAACCTGCAAACAAAGAAAAATACGGGCACACACACACACACACACACACACACACACACTACAACTTCACACACGCCGGCAGCGCGCAAGCGCGCGACAGCCACACGGCAATTACACAGCACAACACACACACACTCTCTCCCCCCCCCCCCCCCCCCCCCCAGTGACAGAGAGAGAGAGAGAGAGAGAGAGATAGAGAGAGAGAGAGAGAGAGAGAGAGAGAGAGAGAGAGATCACACCAAACACACGAGAGAGAGAGACAGAGGCTAACACCAAACAACGCACATAATAAGACAGGACAGACAGGACACACACACACATACAATACACACAACAACATACGCACGCACACGCACATTGCACGCACCCACACCACCCCCCCCCCCCCCCCACAAACACACACACACACACGCGCGCGCGCGCAAGTGCACATATCACGCCACATAACATAACCGTGCGCGCACGCGGTGATTAATTGCTGTGTCTGACATGGTGTGATTTATTGACTGCTCTCGCTCTGCAACTCACTGCTTGCTTCGCTCTGATTTATGGACTGTGCTTGGTAGACTCTCTCTCTCTCTCTCTCTCTCTGGATCTCTCTCTCTACTATCTCTCTCTCTCTCTCTCTCTCTCTGTCCCTCTCTCCCTCTCGCTCTCTCTCTGATTATCTCTGTCTCTCTCTCTCTGCTCTGATTTATGGACTGTGCTTGGGCATACTCTCTCTCTCTCTCTCTCTCTCTCTCTCTCTCTCTCTCTCTCTCTCTCTCTCTCTCGCTCTCTCTTATTCTCTCTCTAACTCTCTCTCTAACTCTCTCTCACATCTCTCTCTCTCTCTCGTCTCTCTCTCGTCTCACTCTCGCTCTCTCTCTCTCCTCTCTCTCTCTCTCTCTCTCTCTCTCTCTGCTCCCCCACCCTCTCTCTGTCATGCCTCTGTGATATCTTTATCCCTCCCTTCCAGATCCTTGGGTCTGATTATTTTTGTTTTAACTTCTGTTCCTGGCTTAAAAAATAAAACGCATAGGCAACTGTGTTTAATTAAGACAGATATCGTCAATGCTAAGTGTAAGCATCGCAACAAATTATTATACTGTTTAAGTTAAGATTATGTTAGGGAGCCAACATTATGTAAGATTCAGCGTGAAAGTATCAAAATGATTGTTGACATAACTTCAGCTTAGAAAGGGGAAAGCCAACAGATAACAACACAGTGAGAAGTGTGCGCTTTAAGGATGCGATTTCGCATACAATTAAAGAAAAGATTAAATTAGTTTTAAAAAAAAAAAAAAGTGTACATAGAAGGTAACAAAGTTCATTAGAAGTTGCTTCTATGGCAAAAGTTTGCACACTGGCGCAAGAACACATCTGCTCATTTCCATAAAAAATACAGTTTTCTTGAGAGGAAAATAAAAAATTGCATGCACACAATATTAGATGTTTAACCATACAAATTACAATAATAAAAATATTAAAATTAAAGAACAACCCAAATTACTTCAGTGAGATTCTTATACCACATTATGTGCAAATTGCTACATATGAAGTTTTATTTTGTTCATTTTTTATGTTTTAATATTCAGTAGTTACCTTACATATATGTATTGTTAAAAATTCGGGACTTTACTGGTGTTGCAATGCCTCCGGGCATTGGCCTCCAGGATCGTTCCTACCATCCTTTATATCGAACTAATGTCCCACATAATGTGTCTGTTCCAGACCGGGGACGTTAAAACCAAGATTTGTGCATTTCACAATAGTTTAAACAGAGTTTTCATTGCAATATAGTTTTAAACAGTTTCAACGCCCAAGAGCCATTTTTCATCATTTTTCATCCAAAACTTTTCCATTAAAAAAACCTTTCCCCTTAAACCAAACCTCACCTGGGTTACACTCAGAGAAAAGATTTTGTCTGCAATATTGGGGATTCCTCTGTGACATGCATATAAAATAGGACCCTGTCCTTACCTCCAAAAATTAAGAAAATAAGGTCTTCGTTAACACATAACAAGCCCTAATTTGATACCTTTACTAGTGACATGGGTGCTAAAGTCATTGTGGTGCAAATATGCGACAGTGGCGACGAAAGGGTTAATAATCAGGCAATAATCTCACATGTCAGAACAAGAAACATTGTTTTTTTTTTTTCCTTTCACAGACACACACACACGCCCAGACACACACACACACACACATAACACACACAACACACCACACACACACACACACCCACACACACACACACCAAACACACACACACACACACAAACACACACACACACACATCATGGATCTCTAATCGCAAATAAACCCATTTAAAACGACACCAGAACAAATATAAACAAATCTGATAAATCTCTCGTTTCTTGCATGGGTATTACTAAAGCGTGGCTGATATGATTTACTTGTTTTATTTGTTCAACTGCTTCCAGGCATCAGCAATATTCCCTGTTGAAGATTATTTTCAGCTTTCTCTGCATATTGTTTTTACGTGACTCTTTTACTGAAGTTCTTAAATTTTTCTTCGCGAAACTTTTTTTGTTTTGCCAAATTAAAAAACAAATCGGTCTTTTTTATTGCCACAACAGACAGTGAATTTAACAATGGCCAGAAATAAGACAGTTTGCACGGTTTTCCGTTTTCTAGTTTCTACGATCTGTATTCGTTTGAACACACGTATTGTCGGGGCTCAAATGACAAAAAGTTTCAAGATAATAAATGGCAGCATCTTCGCCGATCATCGTCATGGAACAAGCGACTTTTCATACAATGTGGCATCTGCAGAAAGTGTGAGGAGAACCACACTGAAACAACAAAGCGTCACGGGAGCTCAGTCACATTTCATAGCATTGCTATTGATTCTACAGTAAGCCAAAGTCGTGCTACCCCACAGAGACTGAACAGCGGCAGCATCTCAACACACGATGGAACACTGACAATTTCTGAGTTTGCTGCATGTTTAAAACAGCGTGAGGTGAAAGAAATCACGGTAACTAACTCCACGGGATACTTCCGCTCTTTAAATGACTTGGAACACAAATGGGAGTGCCCATTCAAGCTTCAGGTACATTCTTACCAAGTTGTGCATTTTCAAATAAACAAATGTGCAAGCGG
This sequence comes from Phymorhynchus buccinoides, assembly GCA_017654935.2. NCBI lineage: Eukaryota > Metazoa > Mollusca > Gastropoda > Neogastropoda > Raphitomidae > Phymorhynchus > Phymorhynchus buccinoides. The sequence continues at coordinate 433,283 of JAGGCT020004092.1, read as the reverse complement.
TGAGGGGCTTAAATTTATGCATTACTTCGGAGCTGAGCAACCAATTAGTCGCAGAAAACCGTGTCAATTTGTGAACCCCGGTCATGTTCTATATAGCATAGCAGATACTCTCGTTGTTAATGTGGGTACTACTCACTGTTTAGGTGGTCGGCAATCATGTAGAGTGGATAAAACAAGACGCGAAACCTCACTGTCTTTCTTTGCTGTGAACCGGACGCAGCATATACAAGTAACTCATCTGTCTTCATCTGCTGGTAAGTGCTGTCTGTGACACACTCCCTCTTTACTGAAAGTGGCCGCCTTCCCATTGTTCCATTTTGGTAGTTTTTGGTTTGACGACATTAACATATAAAAACAAAAGAAAGAACAAGAGGCAAAGCCTTCAAGGCTCACGTCTGATTTGTATTACTATAGCAGGCATGGGAATTCCCATGACAATTCCCATGCCTGTATAGAGAGAATACTGTTATGTAGACACTTGTGCATCTGAAAACAGAATTAATTTTTATTTTACTGTGTAAATTAAAAAAATTTCTATATAAATTACCCCTACCCCTTTCTTTAAAATTTTTAATTATATGTATGTTTATATATGCCCATGTAACATAGTGGAGCCCTATTTTTTATTTTTGGCAAACAAGTAAAATTGAAAAGCATATTGACCAAGCTTTCAGAAAAAACATAGTGACCAATCCCCCCCTCCCACCCCGCCGGGGTAAGGGGGGTCTACGAACACCTGTAGTAGGCCTACAGTCTTTGCCTGTAGGTCTAAGCCTCTTACTCTTAGAAAATAAAATTAATAATTGAAGTTGCGTGATTCGTAAGGCCATACTCCTGATCTGTTACTGTTTTAAACTGATTGTTCATGCGATGAAAACTTGTTCCACATCATCTACATTTCTGTAAGATATTTTATATTAGTCCTAATATTTTATTTTATTTTCGTTTCGTTAATCCCCCCACAACCCTCCCCCCCTCTGCCACAAAGCAAAGGTCAAGGTCACAGCCAACAAGCTCATCCATGTTTATCTTCCCCTGTACAGTCTTTGCACATGGTGATCAATCGTCTAGGCCTAACAAAGGATTCGTACGTCGAAGGCAGTGAAATCGACCGCGCCGAACCCTGGATTTTCCGTATATTTTTTTTCAAGACTGAAATGAATGTGGGCTAAATGTTAAGTACGTCGTCTTGATTATGAGGTAAGGCGTGATATCTTATTCTCTAGGCCTAGGCCTTGTTGCCGGAAGTGCGGTAGGCTAAGTATTGCATGCGCAGAGATGATGCGCGAATGAACACGAACAACCGTTGTCAAACTAAGGCGCAAATAAAACGAAACAACCGGGCCGTCAACGCACACACTCGGTACATCCATTTGTTACAGAAAATATAAGTTAACGACGTTAAAATGTACCTATTTGTACACACCTGAAGTCTTGTGTTTCTTTTTAAAGAGCGTTTTTGTATATCTAATGGAGAGTCTTCTTTCCAGTATCTACTCGGTACTCGGTAATACAACACAACAGTAATCTCTGCAACAAATGATTTTCTTTCTTTTGTTCCTTATCGATGTATCTGACTGCTTTGATCGTCATGACTTGAAGGCTCACGTCAAAATCAAGTATCCTGCTAACTTTAACCCTCTAACATCTTATGTTTTTTTGAGAAAATGACAACGTTAAAGTTTCAGTGGAGAGTGAGAGTCTTCTTTAGTAGTTTGAAGAGTGTGACTGAGTCAAGGTTAAAGGTTGCACAACAGTAATCTCTGCAACAAAAATGATTATCTTTATTTTGTTCTTTATCAATGTATCTGACTGCTTTGATCGTCGTGACTTGAAGGCTCACGTCAAAATCAAGTATCCTGCTAACTTTAACCCTCTAACGCCTTATATGTTTAGAGAAAATGACAACGTTAAAGTTTGAGTCAAGGTTAAAGGTCGGGGCCACGGACGCAACACACACACACACACGCACACGCACACGCACACGCACACGCACACCACACACACCCACACACACACACAACCGAACATGTACGGATACAAAATAGACTCACTTTGTTTTAAAAAACGACGTGAGCCAAAAACGTTCAGTTTCATTTTTTTCTTGCTTTCTACATACACAGTGCTCAATGTCTTTGCAAAGAAGAGAACATTGTTGACTGCTGGATCTGGACAACAAACACACTGATGAAGACCAGGAGAGTAAGAACCTAGTCGAACAACTGGCTAGGAAGAATGACCGATGCTTCACTATCCAGCCGGTAAAAACAGCAGCACTGAAAAACAGCTTTCTCCCCAGAACTATCCGGGATTGGAACAATTTAAACACCAAAGTTGTTTCCGCTTGGTCAGTGGAGGACTTCAAAACCCTCCTCCAACAGACCCCAGCTCTGAAATAAATCAACCTCCAACCCATCACCCCCCGCTAAAGCCCCCCTCCCCCCCCACTCCCCTCGCCCCATCTCTCCTGCCATACACCACCACCACCCCTTTTCCCCTTCCTTATAATCAAACTTAGGGATAGATTGGGTTGCTGCCGTATGTGGCATCATGTTGGTGTCTCGCTGAACAGGCGCTGACTGGCCAGGTCACTCAAACTAGAACAGGTTTTGTTGTTTTTATTTTAAGTTGTGCTCTCCCCAAGTTCGTTGATGTAATGCCACAGAGTGGTGATTTCGACGACAGACAAGACACGACAGTGACCTTGTATGAGAATGAGAATTGCATATGGGAGTTCCTCAAGGATCCATCATTGCTCCATTTTTTATATTCAATATCATGATATCAGACCTTTCTAAGAATGAGAATGAGAATGAGAATTGATTCCTTTGGTATGAGAAGAGAAGTCAAGCTTTCCAGCTTAGCTCTTTTTCCAGACTGAGAAGTCCTGTAAGGCTTTACTGCAGTTGAAGTGTTTTGTGGATTTGATAACAGTTCACAAAACCACAAAAGTTGACAGAGACGAGTTGAATAGATTTCAGAGTGAAATTATTAAGGAAGGATGGCAGGGTGTAAGGGGGGTGGGGGAGGGGGGTAGTAGTGGGGTGGAGGAGAGATTGTAGCACTACTAAATATAATAGTATAATTGTTTTCAAAATTTACTCCAAGAGGTGCAGATTTATTTGTTCTTTCCTTGAACAGGGAGGCTTACTGTGCAAGTGGTAGGTATTTTTTTGCAAGTGGTAGGTCTTTCTCTTTCTATAACTTTTCTGTTAGGTATGTGCGCCATCCTAGCTCCGTCGCGATTATTGTCAGAAGTGGCGTCTGCGACGTATTCATCCTGATCTTGATGTGCACTGACTCCTCGATGTTGCAGGCTTGTAAACTAATTGACCACCAGTGAACCAGATCCCTACACACCAAGTGTCCTAAATCCTCCAAGCAGAGCGAGTGGGCATAGGAAGGGGTTGGACTTAAGGGCACGGCGTGGAACTTCGGGTGCTTTAAAGGGGCACCCTGACAGATGAGTTTTTTGGTAAGAAACACGTCGAGATCACCAGGAAAACACCCTTTACAGAGATTGCAACACTCACTTTGCTCTAGGTTTCCTAGAAATCAAACCGTCCAATCGCGTTTCCTCCTTGGCGGAGGTGCTGGAAGTCAAATTCTTTCACCCAAAGAGAAAGCGTGTGCCGTCTCTTTTCTAATGGCCGCCAATCGTTTGCACGAAATTTTCGCAATACAAGTTTTTTTCTTTTCTTTAAATTTTTTTGATGCAGTTTATCTAAAGGAGTTTCGATCAAAACAAAGGAAATAGCTCCCTTTTTTTTAACTGCACTACAAAAAAAAGAAAACGCTTTAAGTACAATGAGTGACCCCCACCCATCCCATCCAAACTGGCTACTCTCTCCCGCATCTCCGCTAAGGAGGAATCGCCGTTTTGACGTTTAATATAAGGAAACCAGAGCAAAGTGAGTGTTCCGAATCCTTGAAAAAATGCTGTCCTTTCTGGGTAATATCGACGTCTTTCTTGAAAAAACCTCATCCGTCAGGTTCCACCTTTAAATAAATTCAAGACACGAGTTTTAGAATAGTACTTGTCTCCCTTGCTCTTTTGTTATCTGGGGGTCTTGATTGGACTGACTCACTTCTTCGTCAATATCACATCGGATGAAGATGCTAGTGGCCATCGTCAGCAGTCGTCTGGAGATCATTAAGGTTGCCATAGAGCTTTTCACTCAGCGGTGTAGAATCTGGCCACATTGCTTGTCTTGGGGTCTTGTCGTATGGTAATCAAGTTTGGAACCCGTTTCTAAAACGAAAGTCACAAGCAAACGAACGAGTTCAAAGAAGAGCAACTAAGTTAGTAAAATCGTTAAGCAAGCTAGGTTATGCTGAGAGATGACGCAAACTGAATTTGCCATCTCTGAACTATAGACTTACGTATATACTTACAACATTGTCCATAGCTTTGATTACACTAACAAAAAAGTGTTCCAACCTTCTAACAATACAAAAACTAGAAACAAATGAAATGAAAATATTAACTCAATACAGCAGAAGTAAGTTAAGAAAAAACGTTTTGCTAACATAATTCCAGCCCACATTAAGCTGGCACCAACTGTTAACCAGCTTAAAAACCTCCTTGAGAAATACTCACATAATTAATATATCATTTTGGACACAGAAAAGTTTTTATAAACTTTTTAGCTGTACCTTCTTTTTTTGATATCTCATGTCAGTTTTAAAACTCATTTTCCAGATAAGAGATAATAAAAATATCGAAAGCTTGAAAGCATTGGTGTTTTGTGGCTTTTTTGAAATAATTAATTCCGCGTAAGCGTGCTGCCACTCGTATCCGTTATGGATCCACCATAACAAGAAACTAATGTCTCGAAGGCCATTAATGCTGAACAGCCTACCCCTCATGAAAACTATTTTGCATCAAAAAATGGATCTGGCCACAAGTCCGAGACAAACAAGGGAAAGAAGACTGACATAAAAACTTGAAAGGTACACCCTCCCCACGATACTGCACTAACTTTTCATTCCTTCAGAGTAGGGGTACGGAGCTCAGCTATTCAAGTGCTGAGATCTGTTTTAATCTTTAATTTGGATATCATCTCAGTATTTGGCCCTCTCTCTAGTCATGTCTATTAGGTTTTAAAATTAAAATTTCAGAACATTATTATTATTTTGTTCATTTTACATAATATTTTCATAAGATTTTCAATATTTCTGGTTACTTTTGTGCTTTTGAGAAGAGAGAGAGAGAGAGAGGAGAGAGAGAGAGAGATGAGAGAGAGAGACACACAGATACAGACAGAGAGAGAGGAGAGATAGAGAAAACTTTTCTACAATATGTATTTGTTTTTGGACAATCCAATCTGGGTAGATCTTTATTTCATATTTATCGTCGTAAGTTTATTTGTCATAAAAAAATTTTTGGCTCACGTGCGTTTTTTTTAAAACGAAGTGAGTCTGTAGTATCTCATCATTTTTCGGTTGTGTGGTCGGTGTTTATGTATGTGTCTGTTTGTATGTGTGTGTATGTGGGTGTTGCGTCCTTGGCCCCGACCTTTAACCTTACCTCAAAACCTTAACGTTGTCATTTTCTCTAAACATATAAGGCGTTGGAGGGTTAAAGTTAGAAGGATTCTTGATTTTGACGTGAGCCTTCAAGTTACGACGATCAAAGCAGTTAGATACATTGATAAAAAACAAAATAACGATAATCATTTGTTGCAGAGATTACTGTTGTGAAACCTTTAACCTTGACTCAGTCACACTCTTCAAACTAAAAAAGACTCACACTCTCCACTGAAACTTTAACGTTGTCATTTTTCTCAAAAAAACATAAGATGTTAGAGGGTTAAAATTAGCAGGATACTTGATTTTGACGTGGGCCTTCAAGTCATGGCGATCAAAGCAGTCAGATACATCGGTAAGGAAAAAAAGAAAGAAAATCATTTGTTGAAGAGATTTACTGTAACTGTTGTGTTGTACAGAGTAGGAGGTAGATACTGGAAAGAAGACTCTCCATTTGATATACAAAAACGCTCTTTAAAAAGAAACACCAGACTTCAAGTGTGTACAAATAGGTACATTTTAACGTCGTCAACTTATATTTTCTGTTAAAAATGGATGTAACGAGTGTGTGCGTTTACGGCCCGGTTGTTTCGCTTTTATTTACGCCTTTGAGTAACGGTTGTTCGGGTTCATTCACGCATGCACCTTCTGCGCAATACTTAGCCTATCTCACTTCCGGCAACAAGGCCTAGGCCTAGAGAATAAGATATCACGCCTTACCTCATAATCAAGACGACGCACTTAACATTTAGCCCACATTCATTTCAGTCTTGAAAAAAACCACAACGGAAAATCCAGGGTTCGTCGATTTCACTGCCTTCGACGTACGAATCCTTTGTTAGGCTTAGACGATTGATCACCATGTGCAAAGAATGTACAGGGGAAGATAAACATGGATGAGCTTGCTGTCTGTGACCTTGACCTTTGCTTTGTGGCAGAGGGGGGGGGGGGGAAATTAACGAAACGAAAATAAAATATTAGGACTAATATAAAATATCTTACAGAAATGTAGTTGATGTGGAACAAGTTTTCAACGCATGGAACAATCAGTTTAAAACAGTAACAGATCAGGAGTATGGCCTTCCGAATCACGCAACTTCAATTATTAATTTTCTAAGAGTAAGAAGATTAGACCCACAGGCAAAGACTGTAGGCCTACTTCAGGTGTCCGTAGACCCCCCTTACCCGGGCGGGGGGGGGGGGCGGGGGGGGGGGGGGGGATTGGTCACTATATTTTTCTGAAAGCTTTGTCAATATGCTTTTCAATTTTACTTGTTTGCCAAAAATAAAAATAGGGTTCCACTATGTTCCATGCGCATACATATAATTAAATTTTAAAGAAAGGGGTAGGGGTAATTTACTGCATAGAAATACTTTTACTTTACACAGTAAAATAAAAATTAATTCTTTTTTCAGATCCACAAGTGTCTACATAACAGTATTCTCTCCATACTGGCATGGGAATTGTCATGGGAATTCCCATGCCTGCTATAGTAATAAAAATCGGACTTGAGCCTTGCAGGCTTTGCCTCTTGTTACTAAGGTGATGTCACTGTCCACCGTCATTTTTGTCATTGCATCACAAGTTGTTCATGTCTTTACGTCATGTGTGTCACTATGTCATATCTATTTTTAGCAATGGACAACGGGTTGAACCCAAAACGTCGTAATTTGCTTGGCTCTGTGTTTTGTTTTATTAAACCTTTTATATTGGGTTTCAATTTCGGGGCTCTTGTTTTAATTTGTTGTGAATTTTACTGAACCCAGCAGTCATCTACGTTTCTTCAAATACTTTGTGCTGGTTTGCTTTTATTGTTGATTTTTGATTTGGTGCAAAGAAGACACCATTCTATTGTAGAATGTCTGCTTTGCTTAGGTTGGCCATCCACTGGACAGTCAAATTGTAGGTCAATCATGCAAACTGATGAGATTTTCACTTAGGTCGAAACAGCTGTCTTTTCATAAGGCACTGTCCCTCCCCCTTGGGAGAAAAAGTAAATCAGTACAAAAATAAATAAAGTTAACGTTAACTGGTTTTGCTTCTGAGGTTCACATATACAGACTTTGGACACAGAAAAGTTTTATTTAAACCTTTTAACTGCTAGCCATTATGTTTTAATTTTTGTCATCATGTTCCTAATAAGAGATAACAAAAATCTCGAAAGCTTGAAAGCATTGTTTTTTGTGGCTTTTTTTGAAACAATTAAAACTATCAGTTAGATTCATATGTGTCAAAATCGTCACAGCCTTGTCAATCAAAATATATAAAAATATGAGAAAGAACACACCAAGAGGTCTTGAGGCCTAGTTGTCCTACATTCTTGACCTTGTGGTATCATGGAGTCGGCAGTGTTGCAGGACACGTTCTACATTAATGACAAATCTGTTCTGTATGGGCTGAATGTGATGTGGGCCTTAAAATATTGTGCTCCCTACGTTTACAATTTTATTACACAAACATGTCCGATGATAAATTTATTTAACAAGTTGTCCGTTGAAAAGTAATATGTGGTTTAAACGCTTGTATATAATATTGTGGATATTAGTTAATAGGACTAATGTTTTGGATACTTTAGCGATAGTACAAGGTTGGCCTTGAAAGACAACTGAAAACTGTTGTGTACAGGGTACATTCCCACATTCCAGGACTTGGAACAAAATCTTTAAGTGTTTTAAAGAGGCCATGTAACGTGTCTTCCCTAACACAGACCTCCTGACCATTCATTTCCATAAGCACTGTTTCAATGGTACCTCTCCATCTTCTAACGACAGCATACATGGGTTGTGTGCTGCAAGGTGGACTGATCCCAAAAGTAATCCAAAACGTATTATTAAAGGCGCTGTTGGATGTTCCCTGTGAAATTAGACAAGATAACAAGCAACAATCTCCAAGTGTCTTGTATTTTTCCAGTACCATTTGCAAAAAAATTTCAAATTTCGCTTTACTCTTTCTATAAGAGAAATTAAAACCATTGGTACTAGACCAAAAAACACTGGAACTGTTCAACGGTCAGCGTGGCCTGGCCTTGGTGAATCTTCACTATGGGTGACCTGATACTCCAAGTGTCTGGAACACGGAAGATGAAGCTCATTGCCCTACACCTCTCTGATACGTGTGGACCTGGAAGGTAAAAGTAAACTAAAGTTAAATTAAAGTGAAGTACAGGAAAGTAAGGTTTAAAAGCCACCCAATCCTTGAAATACGGACAATAGCACACATCTCGTTTGCCAGTCAAAAGCAGAGAAGGAGGAAATAGGCCTCTATGCAACTTCAATAAAAATTAAAAAAACAGTGCCATTTGTAAACAGACATAGCATGAATATATATGTTACAATAATTTTTTTTTTAAATTGCTGATGACAACAAATTTGCGTTTTTTCATGAAACAAGCAATGGCAAAAACCTTATTCGAAGACGGACATTTGAATGCAAGTGTGCCTGTTTCATGAAATGAGCAAGCTCTTAAAACAACGAGCTTGATCCACACATCTTTCTCTCAAGAAATGTTGGTCTTGAATTGTCCATTTTGCAACGGATCGCCTGGAGCTGAAATACATTTGTATCAAAATTGGCCCTAAATTAGTTATTAGTAACTGAGTTGATCCCTAAAAATATTATAAGCATCCGTGTTCTCAGCCTTTAGTCCTGCTTGTGATGTAGTTGACTCTAGTGATATTAACCTTACAGGTGTGCCTGTCTGATGCACTTAGAATTCGTAATGAAACATGTGATAGTTTCTACTATCATCTGATGTTGTTGTTCTGCTACCTGTTTTTGAATTGAAGATTTCCCATGTTTACCCATCCCTCAATGACATGGGCAGATGGCCCTGGTCATTAAACAGTGTCATTGTTGTTGTTGTTGCCTCTCTCTCTCTCTCTCCGCCTCTCTCTCTCACTCCTCTCTCTGCTCTCTCTAACTCGTCCAACTGTGCGTACACTCAAACGCATGTAAGTTCACGCACACCCAAGCTAGACCTGCCACACACTTCCCCCTGCCCCATAGATGACTATTACGTGAGGACTTGATGCATTTTGACATCACATTCTGCATTTATATGATATAAACGCATTCTATCAACTACATGTACGTAAGTGCATGGTATGGTACATACATGATATGTAAGCCAAAAAGTGTACACAACCGAACGCGTGATCATTCAGACTTTAATTTCGCCTGTGGCCAATGATACAATGGATCAAGTTTCTCAGCTTCGTCCAAAAAGTTGTTATCGTTCACATTATAAAAAAAAGTGTTCAACGAAATCTGTTTACTCCCGCATGATGAACTTGTTATTATCTTCATTCAACTTCACTATGAAGTTAACATAAATATTGGTCGGATAGATGTTATAAACCCAAGTCCACTGTAACTCTCTCAACCGTGTTTCTTTTTGTGCCGAAGTAGTAAAGTGTTTCCATGTGCTGGGTCATTTATTCAAACCCTAATTTCTGAGCCAGAAGCGTATGGCGCATGGTGTAATATTTATCAAATTTTTTTAATAGTTTATCCTCTCAATATTTCAGATTATTTTTGGTTTTGTGCCAAAGATATTGGCTCGCATACACGACCTATCTTGAGATGAAGAGATAACGTCGTCATCATTTGTCCCAATTTCTTCAGGAAGGCTACGATTGTTTTTTTTCATATAATCAAAGAAGAGTGTCTGGTCTTCTTTCTATTACAATAGTGAATTATTCTATCATAAACTGATCACAGAAGTATCTCTGTTAACATCATTGCTTCAAATCCCAGCATTTGCATTCTAAGTATGTAACATAGTACTTTTCTCCCATTATATTTTAGGTATTTCGGCCTAGCCTTTAATTTACAGAATGAAATTGAGAAAAATAGTACTCGCAGCACATGGTATTCAGGGGACCTTTGAAACGAGTGCAAACGCACAAAAGATGCAAATTTAACCAATGAACATGGTGCAAACTAAGCGCTGAATCATGATGTCGTATGGTAAAAACAAAAAGCCCCCCCCCTTTGGGATCTAGGGATGAGCCCAGCCATGGGTGCGTGGAGGGGTGTTTGTAGCTGTGCTGACATGGTCACCAACTTTAATTGTCCCATTAGTCATAACCAAGCTGGTACTAGCGGTTCAGAACAACAGCCAAAGCCCATGAAAGTCGACCAGTCAGGGGACCAGAGAAAGGATACCAGACAGGTGAACCAGACCTTAAAACAGAACACGCTCTGGCAGCAGGATTAACACCCTACCAGCCACATCCATCTTCTCTAACTGTTCCAGCTCACAAAGCTGTTACCAGGACCGGTGCCACCACTATGGACGATGGGGACGCGTCAACAGGGTCATTAAGGGTCTGGTTCATTTATGGAATTTTGGGTTCACTTGATTCATCCTCATGGACTCGGGGAAAAAGCAGGACGAACGGTTTCAATGAAGACACATCCAGCACGTGCCAGTCATGGCTGGGTTCATCATGGTATGGGCAGCCGTTTGCCGGCTCATCACAAGAACCCCAATGTATACTGGTCAAAGAAAAACCGAAAACGTTAGAGCACACAACAAGACCAATGGGTTCATCTATGGTTGCTGGCAGGGAAGTATGGTGGTCTGCCACTAGGGACTGTGTTCCAGAATGACAATGGTCGTACTCACCGGCGTGTGTGTGTGTGTGTGTGTGTGTGTGTGTGTGTGTGTGTGTGTGTGTGTGTGGTGTGTGTGTGTGTGTTGTGTGTGTATGTGCGTTTAGTGCGGCGTGTGTGCGTGCGTGCGTGCGAGTGGGCCGTGCGTGCGTGAGTGTGTGCGTGCGTGCGCGCGCCCACGTCCGCGAGGTGAGTTGTATGTGGGTGTGCGCTGTGGTTTCGATCGATGTCAAAGGCAAATGCTGCAGTGTATCATTTACGCGAATGTGGGTGGTATCCCAACGAGATGCCAAGTGGCAATGCCAACAAAGAGGAGCTGCCCTGGTCAGCCTAGAGACTGTCCAGATGGTGGAGACCTTCAGAGATGTCATGAAATACAACCTGGACTCTGACCTGTGGATTGGAATGGCATCGTCCACTGTTGTCGGCACATGCCACACATCTGTCCCTCAATTGTAAAACTTTTTCATGCTGTATTCGGAATTTAGACTAGAGTCTTCGTAGTAAATACTTCATGGGTGTAAATAAATGTTGAATTACAGGATTTGTTGAAACCTGGTCGAGGTACAAACAGGTTGAGAGAACTAACGAATGAACACTTTTTATTGAGGGATAAAAATAAGCACTAAACAGGCGTGTTTGTATCCATCCTCATAAGTGAAAGTTTATAACAAGGGCATCGCCGAGCGGCAGTTATGTCCTTTGCCGGTTACGCCCTGTAATGCCCCGCCCTGTACCTCCCTTCCCCGTCGCATCTTAGGTCCTCGTCCTCCTTGTGACATTTGGGTGATGCACCTACACACCCTTAACAGGATGCAAATCTTTTTCTGGGATGCACACCCTTAAATAGTGGGGTGCACACCCTTAACACTGATGACATGTCTGCCACTCGGCGACATTTAAGCCCCACGTGGCACATTTTGTGCTGCAATCTCTTCTACTCTTAGTATTACACCCCCTCCTGTACCGGGATGTACACCCTTAATTAGTGGGGTTACACCCTTAATTGATGGGGTATACATCCTTAACACTGAGACATATCTGCCGCTCAGCGACATTGAAATCCCGCATGGCGTAATTTCTACTTCAATGTCTTCTACTTTCCTTTTTACACCCCCACACAACATTTAGTGTGATTCTATACAGTATTTCACGATATATAGGAGGGTGAAGAAAAAACGGAAACATGTCTGCCGCTCAACGACATTCTATTTCCGAGGGATAATTCATGTACGAATGCGTTATACTCTTAGTGTCACATCCTGACACAAAATTGAAGGGATTCTGTCTTCTAGTTCACAATATACAGCTTGGACAAGAAAGGTAATGAGCACCAAGAAGGAAAATTTCGGTGTTTCCATTCAAGGTCACACTTCAAGGAGGTCAAGGTCAGCATGGCTATAATTTATGCTCGGATGTATTCTACTCCAGGTTATACAGTACCACACACAATCTAAATCTGAAGGCGAGCGCGTAGCTCTCTGCTGTCATGTACACAATAAAGGGTGGGACCCAGTATGGCTGAAAACAACCCCAACCCAAGTTTACCAATTCGACCCGACCCCGTGACGTTTAATCTTCATCGTTATGCAACCATCAGACGTCTCGGGCATAAGCCAAAGATACCTTCATGCAATTTGGAAGACTTTAACCACACGGTCTGGGGAGTTTTGGCCCACCTGAAAGATTAGTTTTTCGTTGAAAAACGGGCCGTTCTAAGCCAAAGAGTCAACCTGACGGGACGGCAAAGATGGTTTGCGCGCGGAAGGACTCCCTCTCAGGTGATACGACCGTCTACAAAAAATGTGACGGGTGATTCGGTCGACCCTTTCGAAAGAATCCTTTGGACGGCAGCGGGGTAAAATAATTGACCCCCCGATTGTGTAGTCCTGGACATCCTCTGTTTGACCTTGACCTTGACCCCTTGATCGGTATTCTATCGTCAAGACGGGCCCATAAGGCCAAACCACCTTCATGCCAAATGCTCATTTTTCAACATCCTACTCGTTGAGCGTGTGTCCGAGATAGTAGCTAAAAATGGTTTTCGGGTTTTCACCAGGGTCGTACTCAAGGGTCAAGGTCGCGACGGCACAATGGGTCTCAGTGCGCCGATCTCTTCAGTATTAAGGGTGTGACACCTTACCAGTCGACAAAATTTGACGCGATTCGGTCATGTGGTTCGGGAGATATCCTTGGGACAGTAAGAAGAAAAAAAAACGTGCGTCAAAAGAAAAAACCAGTGCCCATTCGAAAGTAGTCCGGATCACCTTCGTGTTGACGACAAAGACGTGAAGGGCAGATGTTGTGTACGACACAATACTTTAACGCCCAAACAGGCTCTACACAGACAGCTGGGATCTGTAGATCGCGTGCCTTTGACAAATCATTCCTGCCGTAGTGTACGTGTGCAGATGCCGTTCAAAGCTCCAACGTTTGTGCCTCCGTGTAGCAATTCCAACCAGGTGGCTAATTAACAAAAGCGAGGCGGTCGGGCGCCGTGGCCGTTTTGAGGGGACACCCGTGCGCCCGCGGTTCCACCCCATTGACCACCCAACCACATCGGGGCAAGAACTCAGGACCGCGGGGGCTGAGACCCTAGGTCCTGTCTGACGTCCGTAGAGGTTCCTGGCACCTTGTGGTGTTTTCTCATCTAAGAGTTCTGGCACCGTGCCTCTGTACCTTTGGGGCAGAGCGTGTTCCGGGCCCAGAGTGACAACTGATCAATAGCATTTAATTAGGGTGGCGTGTTGAAGGGTCACGGTTCACGCGCGCAGGTGGAATCCCGCATTCCATTTAGTCCCGCTTGAATTTTTTTTTTTTTCGGATTGTTTTTTTTCTCGTTTGAAATAGGTAGTCAATCCCTCTGTGTTTTTTTTGGTTTGGGTCCTGGCATGTGTGTGGTTTGGTGTTTCAAAAGTGTTGGGTGCATAGTTTCTTTTGAGATATTCAGAATAGGCTGTCAGCTTTCAACAAGGAGCTCTGGCACAAGTAATGTTATGTGTGTTGCAAGAATCATCGGTCTCTCTCTCTCCTCTCTCTCTCTCTTCTCTCTACACTGCGTCTCTCTCGTCTCTCGCATCTTCAAGAGCACTATACTGCCGGAGCGCCAAATCGCGTCAATACCATCCTCAACCATCGTCTCATAACGTACATCTCACTCTCTCGGCGCTCTCATTATCTCCTCTCTCCACATGCAGGGACGGGGAACAGGGGGAAAGCTACAAAAGATCGGGGGGAAATCGGGGGGGGGGAAACGCAAGACTCGAGGGGGGAAAGGAGGGGGAGGGGAAGGCACCACACCCGCAGGGGAGGGGTCTCTCCATACAGCAGGGCAGGGGTGCGTCTCAATCCAATCATCTCTCTCAAAACAGAATGTTATTGTAATATATCAGGCGTTGGGAGCACAAATGCTTTTGTATTTCAAATGGGATTTTCAAATTATGTAGATATCAGGGGACAGATTGTGGCAGAAGACTAGAACAGTACTAATGGCCTAAAAGGTCAATTTTATTCATCATCACCTAATATCACTCTATAAAACGAAAAAAAAATAACACAAGTTCACAAAGAGGAGTTTTATCGTAAGTAAATTATACACAAGTTTCCATGCGACCACCCCACCAATTCCCCACCTCAGAAGAATAACAGGGTTGGGGTCTAAAGTCACAAGTCACTCCTGAATTCTCAATTTTCTTTCCTCTCCTTCCTAAGAGTGGACGCGTTCATAGACTGCCGGTCAAACTATGAATGAGGAGGTTGCCTCTATAACTTGAGGGATGCGTAGATTTCGTGCATTCAGCATGCTTCCTCATCCCAGCTGTTTCCCAACTTTGACCACCCTGGTGGTTTTCCGTGGCCCATTGACATACAACAACAAGATGCCCTGGAAACGCATTTTCAGTGTTCATCATAATGGCTCTGTTTTCCCCAGCTACGTTTAGATGCCTGGCATGGAACGACTGCCCGGGCCATGAGACGAATTAAAGTGTCAGGATTACTACTGCCCATGGTTTTACCGATGTCGTGACAGGCATAGAACCGTCTGTATGCACGTGTACCAACCTGTGGGATGCCGACCACAGTGCTACAGCATGTGATGGAACTGGTGTGCGACACCACCTTTCCTGACTCACCTGTGTCCCTGTTACGGTTCAGCCTTCTTCTGTAAAACCTCTTTTCTGTGGTAGCTCTTTCCTCATATACGCTCCCTGTAAGCCCCTGGGGGGGGTTAGTGAATATGCATAATTGATGTTATTCATAAACCATGCTGATCCACCTTGCTGGCAGAACTGTGGATGGACGAAGCTACGGATATTGTTTTGCCCATCTGCACAGTTGGACCTCAGTGAAACCTTCTTCATTCTGTCAACTTCAGCCACTTCAAGGAATGCCTCATCTTCGTACATTGAACCTTGCTGCTAACCCTAGTGTCTAACAGCTGTTTCGTATCAAAAACAGTTGTACATCAACCCCTTTGTTGGTCCTTTAATATTTCCTTCGATCCAAGCTGATGTGCTGGATATGAGCACACTGTCAACACTCATGCCAAAATTGCAAGTTCTCGATTTGTCCGATGGAATATTATAGAAGTGCTTCAGGGACAACGACTGGTTTTTGAATCATTCGTTTTGTGGATCTACAAGGTAATTATATCACGAGTTCGGTGGAGATTTCTTGAGCACATGATACATCTTTCACATGGTTAGACAGATAACTTCAAATTGTGCTGCTCTGTTGTCATGCCAGACAGTTTTCCGGGGTGATTGTGGTTGCTCCCTCTGATGAATTTCCTCATTGACACTTGCTGAAATCTGTTGCCTATCGTTCTGCTCTACTGCTATTTGCTGTGCTTTGCTGTTCTGGGAAATTTTAGGAAGTTTTATCTACCGCATGTATTTCTATCCAAAACACAAAAAATGGCTTTCTTATATTGTCCTTCATCTGTGCGTGTCTGACTTTTTGATGGAGTTTTATTTAGTTTTCCATCGGCGTTGCTGACTGGGTTTTATGCTGGTAGTTATATTTTGGAGTGAAACTATCTGGAAACAGTTCAGCTTGTTAGCGTTGCAGCTTTTTTTCTTTGGCTTGTCGTCTGAGTGGTCAGCGGTTTCATCTGCTTTACTTACGCTGGATCGTGTTATCGTGCTCCGTTTCCCTTTCATCCAGGTCAGTTTGGAGCCCGTCGCTATCATAGCCTGTGGTTTGATTGGACTCTGGATTTGTCCTGGCCATAGTGCCTCTGCTGCCTGGCCACCTCACATTGGGAGTTTTTCCAGCAGACATGATTTGTTGTATTCCGTGCCTGTCCCCATACTGACTTTGCAGGTCACGATTATTCGTTCAGCATTCTGATCGTCCTTCAATCTGATCCTCTTCCTCCCCTAGGTGTGGGTCAGTGTCCTCATCTACTGGTCAGTGAGAGCGGCACGCATATACAACCGAATGCGACCAAGACCAGAACCTCGCGCAGATACTGTGCAGTCCAAGGAGGTCCATCTCTGGCCCCCTCCTGTCTGTTGCGATATCTGATTTCCTGTGCTGTTTTCCCATTGGTCTGTGCGGGATCTTTGTCTGAAATGGCGTCGCCATTTTCAGGAGAGTCAACGTTGTCATGGCCATTTTTGTGTTGCCACTCAATTCAGCTCTCAACCTTTCTCTACACATTGAAACATCATACTTAGAAACGTCGCAAAGCAAAAAGCTCCGCTTTCAAAAATTATGCGTGCTCTGCCAAAACATGTCTCCTCAACTTATAACCAGAAACAAATGCAGGAGGTGTCGTCCAAAAATAGGTAAACAAGTTAAACGGTGAAGAAAATGCAGTCCAAAATATAGTTGGAGCAACCGAGAAGCCTACTAAAAGTAAGAACTTACAAACTTGTTAAAGAAAATGTAGGATTATAGAAATGTAGGTTTAAAATAAGACAATGTTGAAACCGCACTGGTTACTTGCTCTCTTTAAAATAACCGAAGGGTACAATTACATTGCTGTATCTTGCTTTCTCTAATGACCTTGTTTTGTCTTTTGTTTTCTTTTTTTTAACTCATGTTCGTTTCTTAATATTGATTTGTTTGTTTGTTTTGATTTAAAACCTGCTGCTAAACATGAAACTAATGCGCCACCATGACTCAAACTGACATTCTAGGCTGACAGCAGACTGCATCACCCTTTGAAGGGTGCTTACACCAAAGAATCTGTACATGTAGTTTGTCCCTGATAACTTTAATGCATTGTGGTGTCCTTTTAAGACAGAAGGTGTTTGATTACAACATGGTTCTCTTATATTTGCTGTTGAGCCGGGATACCTTATATGGCTTTGCATCAGGTTTTTTCTTGTACTGTGAGGCCTTTAAATCTTCTAGCGACATGTCGTTTTTGTTGTTTGCTCCACTGGTCATCAGGGATAAGGAGGTTGGAGTTGTGGACCAATACAAGTACCCCGATCACTTATTGACTAAGAGCTGGACTGGTCTGTCCAACTCCCAGTCTCTGCTCAGAGGGGCACCCAACGCCTCTTCTTCCTGAGGAACTGAACAGGTTTTGGGGTGGGCCCGAGACGGCTGGAGCTCTTTCTACGGAGTCGACAGTGTAATTCGGGCTCACCTTCAATTTCCTCATTCCTTGTCGGCAGCCTCAAAGAACATGACAGGGCCAAGCTGTAAAAATCACTACAGCAGCTGTCACGCTGATGGGGGTTCCGGTCCCCAGCCGTGTGCGGTGGGGAGGAGCTCTTTGACTAGGATCAGTGAGGCGGCTTAAGCTTACTCAGTGATAGCCATACTGGTTTGTTGCTCTTGTTCATGTTTTCGGGTACATCACTTTTCGCCCAATCACCTTTTGCCCAGTCTTTGTTCTCGTTGCGTATCAGGAGTACCTCCGGTCGAAAGCTCAGCAAACGGTGTGGCCACGGTTCGCCCAAATTGCTCTAGCACTGTTCGCTCAAAATGGTTTCCTAAGTGCGACCCTAACCCTAACCCTAACCCTAGAGACTGCATGACATTTATTCACTTCTGGTATTTCTTTCTTTTTTTAAATATCTGTTTGATTCACCATTAAATTTTCAGTCAATTCCGAATTTCTTGCATGAATTGTGGACAGACGTGATGCTGTAAAACCGGTATAATTTCCAATTGGGCGAAGGTGATTGGTGAAGAACCTGATTGGGCAAATGTGATTTGGCGAAAGGTGATTGGGCAAACCGTGATGCACCGATGTTTTTTCTGTGGGACTTGTTGTGTCATTTATTATCGTAATTATTACTTGCAGCCTCTAAAGGGGATCGATCATTTGGGTGAGCAGTGTACTTGTTTATGCATGTTTATCTGCTATATTTTGTGGCTTTATTCTGTTATACAGTGTGTGTGTGTTTGTGTGTGTGTGTGTGTGTTTGTGTGTGTGTGTGTGTTTGTGTGTGTGTTTTGTGTGTGTTGGTGTTGTGTGTGTGTGTGTTTGCTAACTATGTTTTTTATGTCACTTATATTGCTTTATGTTATTTTTGCAAAATTGACCTCTTCTGTTCGGCTATAACGATGTCTTATTTTGTCTTCATTTTATGTGCCTGCCGAAAAACCAAATTTCTTCACTTCTTGAGACATGTATTTGGAGAGGCCCACACCGTTGCCGGCAGCTGGTCACTTCTCTCTCTCTCTCTCATTTTTTTGTGATCGTGTTGTTCATAGACGTGTTCGTGGGTGAAAGTTGTAGAGTGCAGCATGATGGAGTGAGCATTATGGGTGTGTTTTGTGCCATTATGCCACTAGATGTACTGGTTATTTGGTTTTCGTTTTGGCACAGTTTTCTAGTGATTCTCGCGGTCATAGAAACGCCAGTTCCCCAACCCCACCTTTCCTAACATCTTGCTTCCATTTTAATTCAATCCTACATCCTACCCCATCCTCCGATACAGCGTTTCGTTTTCATAAGAGGGCATCGTTCTTCCATTCGCCCCCCCACATACCCACCACCACCCCTCCCTACTTGTTCCTTCTGCCCGCGTCTCTTACTCCAGGCAACAGCTTGTATATTTAGCCCCATCAACACTGGACCCCCTTTATGTGGATGCTATTAGATGGGCAGGAACTGTTACCACCTCCCCTCGCTTTCGAACACATAGAGGCGGGCGTCGAAAGCAGAAGAAAATCGGCATTGTGTGTGGAGACAGGCCTGACCCTGCCACTACTACTCAACCCCTGCCAGCTGACAGCAGTAAATCCTCAGAGCAACAACACGGTGTGTCATCCTCGTGTTCCCGTCTTCCAGACAGCGCTAGGCCTGGTAATAGGCTTAGCGACAGTACAACGGTTACAACTAAGCGTTTGGCTGCTAACATGGACAACTTTATTCAAATTCCTCTTTCCTCCTCTGTTTGCAAGAACAATAAACTTACAGTTGCCTCTTTCAACGCCCAATCTGTTGACCCAAATTGTAGACAGAAAAGGGGATTGGCCACACTCTCCTCCATCAACGACACAGAGCATTGACCTACTGTTTGTGGTAGAGTAATGGCTCAAACAGCAAGGGGGAGGATGAAGCTCGTTTGTGCAGATTTTGTACCTCTGATGGGTTATGTCATCAAGTCTCTGCCACGCCCCTCTCGTCGTGGTGGCGGTATCGATGTCATCTACAGAGACACCCTCGCTCCACACCTCACCTTCACCTCTACCTTCCCTGTTTGACCATTCTTCCTTCGAACTGTTCCAAGTCTCATTGAACTCACAGCATAGTGTGTTGCATTCTTTGTGTGTGTATCGGCGTTGGCCCACGTCTGTGAATAAACTGACTGAAACTTTGTTTTTTTGAACAATTCCCTTGTCTGCTTGATCGTTGTAACACGCTTCATGGAAACTTGTGTCTGTTAGTGGATTTTAATTTTTATGTTGACTCTCCCACTGATCGTAGCTCTATTACGTTTTTAGAAGTGTTAGATATGTACAATCCTCATCAATCTGTTTCCGGACCCACTCACAAACATGGCCACAACTCTGGACTTGGAGATAGAAAGGCCCAGTTATGGAGTTCACAGATCCTCAGAGGTCAATCATAACCTCGAGTCAGACCATGTTTGTGTTTTTTGTTTGTTTGACATAGAGCTCCCTGCCCACAAAAACGTGTACCGCAGCGTCAGAAATATCAGCGCAATCGACAGAACTGTTTTCGGAAAAAATATTGAAGTAGAATTATCTAAGTACACATCTAGTCCATGTACTGCCGCCGAGAATGATAGTGCCCTTCGGTCAGTATTGAACAAACATGCCCCTGTTTCTACACCCAAAGATTAATCTAGCAGAGACTGAAGTCCTTTGCTTAGTGTGATGCCTAACGAAATAAAAGGAGCAAAGAAAAAACGAAGACAGGCCCAAGCACAATCAGATTCTTCAGGGCTCACTTGTACATAAACATCAAATATATAATAAAGCTAAAAGTGGTGTGAGTTTCTTGACCAGCTCAGGCAAAAATACGTATGTGCTACAGTACCAAAATGCAGCCCCGCGCCAAAACGATCTCAGTAAAGAACTGTATTTTATTACACACCAAAACCTCGTCGTGCAAGGGTTAAACCTACCAAACATTTGACTGTTTACCCCCCACCATCATTGCTATGTGTGTTTTCTGATTTCTTTCATTACAACATTGAGAACATTAGGAAAGAGCTAGACTTGCAGCCCACTGTTTCACACCCCCAAGGCAAAGATTTTGTAGGCTCCCCTCATGTTGCTTTTTCTCCTGTGTCTGAGAAAGATGTTTTTGATGTTTTGAAAAGATCTGCCCCCAAACGTGTGACCTTGACCCTTTACCAACCCCTTTGTTTTATTAATGTCTTGATGTTGTTGTGCCTGTCATGACTCAGATCATAAACGAATCTTTACTGAGTGGTGTTTTCCCTGACCTGTACAAAACTGCTCTTTTTAAACCCTTGATAAAGAAGCCTACCATGGGTCATAATGACTTGAAAAGTTATCGGCCAGTGTCCAACTTAGCGTTTGTCTCCAAAATAATCGAGACAATTGTCCTTGCACAATTGTCTAACCATCTGTCAGCAAGCAATTTGTTCAACCCCCTCCAGTCTTGCCTATCGACCTGCTCACAGCACTGAAACGGCTCTGACTAAGGTTCTTAACGATCTCCTCTTAGCTCTTGGCAATGGAAAAGTGTCAGTCTTGACTCTCCTGAGAACCTGTCGCAGCATTTGATACAATAGATCACCATTCTTCTATCCCGGCTTTGGAATGTGTTTTTGGAATCAATTCCTACATTTCTACAGTGGTTCTCCTCATAGCTAACAAATCGCTTTGCAGACTGTCTTGATCAACAACTGCAGCTCAATCCAAGTTATTTCTTGTGGTGTCCTCAGGATATTATATGGGGCCAGTTCTCTTTTGTCCTGTCACTGCTCCCCTCTCGGATGTTTTTTTGCTATCACTCTGTCATTGACCATTCCTTTGCTGATGATACCCAGCTTCAAAAATCGGCAGAACCTACCCAACTTGACGCGCTATTACAGTCTTGAATCCTGCCTTCATGATGTCATCTGGATGACATGCAAAATTCAACTTAATGAGAAAACGGAAGCTCTGATTGTTTTCCTCTCAGCGTATGTCTTGCAACTATTCTCCTTCCAAACTCTTACAGTTGGCAGCTGTTTTGGTTTGGGCAGTTTCTAAAGTCAGCAAAGAATCTCGAGTTACCTCGAA
>JAGGCT020004092.1:391825-410945 GCA_017654935.2 Phymorhynchus buccinoides | reverse complement strand
TAAATAATTATTTGTTATGCGTCTTTTACAAATGGTTTTGAAATTATGTCTGTGATGTGTATGTGGGAAAAGCGTGGTGGTGGATGAGTGAATCGTGTGAGCATGGTTTTTTATTATATTATTTTTAAAAATATATACCCTTCATAACGTTTTCAATTAATGTTTTCTTCTTGATGTTTCACTCGTAATATGTGTAAGACCACTCTGCGGATGATTGTTTTGTAATCGAAGAGCACTATAGAAGCTTTATTTATTTATTATTATTTGTTGTTGTTGTGTTGTTGTTGCTGGTGTGTTGTTGTATTGTTGTTGTTGTTGTTGGTGTTGTTGTTCTTCTTCTTCTTCTTTTCTTCTTGCTCTTATTATTATTATTATGTTGTTGGTGGTTGTTGTTGTTGTGTTGTTGCTGTGTGTTGTTGTTGTTGTTGTGTTGTTGTTGTTGTTTTTGTTGTGTTTGTTGTGTTGTTGTTTTATTATATTATTATATTATTATAATAATAATAATAATAATAATAATAATAATAATAATAATTATTATTATTATTATTATTATATATTATTATCATTATTATAGTATTATTTACGCCAAGTACTCCTGTACTAGTCAGTGTGGGTCTGATTATGTATGTGGATCCATGTCAACTCAGTGTGGGACTGCCTGTCTGTGTGGTCCATGCAGCTCAGGATTGGAATGATATGTCTGTGTGGTCCATGTCAGCTTCAGTGTGGATGATTCTGGCTTTGTGACAATGTCAGCTCGGTGTGGACTGATTCTGTCTGTGTGATCCATGTCAGCTCAGTGTGGGACGGATTATGTCTGTGTGGTCCATGTCAGCTCAGTGTGGAGATTCTGTCTGTGTGATCCATGTCAGCTCAGTGTGGACTGATTCTGTCTAGTGTGATCCATGTCAACTCAGTGTGGGACTGATTCTGTTCTGTGTGATCCAATGTCAAACTCCGTGTGGACTGTTCTGTCTGTGTGATCCCTGTCAGCCTCAGTGTGGAATGATTCTGTCTGTCGTGATCCATGTCAACTCAGTGTGGACTGGTTCTGTCTGTGTGATCCATGTCAGCTCAGGTGGACTGCTATAGGTGTGGCTAATGAAGTGCTAGAGAGGATTTTTTTTTAATTCAAATTTCACAAAACTGGTAGATGATAGCAGTAATCCACCATCATGCTACAGGTTGTATGTGACTTTTGTCAATGTAATTCCTCACAAAATAATAATAATATAATAATAATAATAAATATATCTTCTATCGCGCTATTCTCCTGACACAGCAGGACTCACTCGCCTTTACATGGAAAAAAGTAAGCTTACCCCACGCACGAAAGGTATAGATTACATGCACTTAAAATCGTTTAGGACATTTTTTGCATCGCACTCACACAGATCACATTTAAAATACAACACGAATATTTATAAGGTTGATGACATTGGATTGACAGACAGAAAATAAAGAGATATTTTTGACAAGAGTGTCTTCCGGCCAGTTTGAAAGAGACAGATGAGAGCTGCGGAGAGAGAAAGGGAGATTGTTCAGATGTTGGGCTTGGAAACGAAAATATCTTTTTTCCAACGTTTTGTACTTGGTACAGGTTTGCAGCGAAGTTTTAGGTTGCTTGATAGAGGTGCGTTCTGGCATGTAGGCAGAGAGAGAGAAGAGAGGTATTCAGGAAGAGGTCTTCGAATAACGATAGGCAAAGTGGCCACTTTATAGTCGACTCTCGCGTCAACAAGGTAGCAGTGCAGCTGTCTCAGGAGTGGTGTTACTGAGTCAGTCTACGCTTTCTGAGCACAAACCCTGCAAGCACTGTTCGGACTCTCTGAAGACGCTTCAAGAAAGAAAGAGGGAGACCTGCAAGAACTGACCATTGCAGTAATCCAGCCTGGACAGTATGAAAGAAACGGCAAGTTGAGTAGCAGCTTCAACTGCGAGATAGGACGAATATAACTTAGTCTTTTAAGATGGTAGAAAGGGTGACCGACAGACGAAGAAATAATGCTGATCAAAAGAAGTGTTTCATCCAGGCAGACCCCCAGATACTTTACTTATTCTGAAAAAGGCTACAGAATCATTGACAAGGTCAAAGGATCACGCTTTATCGACGACAAACGATTGCGATTCCCAACAGCTAAAAGCTCAGTCTTGTTCTCATTAAACTGAGTCGTTTTATCATCCAGGATTTTGATGTCAGCACGCAGTGTTCTGTTGACGGAAAAGCAAAGGACAATCTGAAACAGAGCAGGACTTATGGAGTTCAGGTCATCAGCGAATTTGTGATAGGCAAAATTATTATTGTATGTCACCAGAAAGTGTTCTGGGTATACAGAGTGAAGAGAATGGGACCTAACACGACCCCTGTGGAAACACCACAACACAAAGCTGTGAGGGCTCGGAGGACAGACCATTGACACAAACGGATTGTGACCGTCCAGACAGATAGAGCTGAACAGTTTAAAGCAGAAGAGACAGGCGTTCAAGGATGGTATGGTCAATTGGGTCAAAGGCAGCGATAGTTCCAGAAGGCGACAACAGAC
Source organism: Phymorhynchus buccinoides (assembly GCA_017654935.2). Lineage (NCBI taxonomy): Eukaryota > Metazoa > Mollusca > Gastropoda > Neogastropoda > Raphitomidae > Phymorhynchus > Phymorhynchus buccinoides. Next base: position 408,402 of record JAGGCT020004092.1, on the reverse strand, counting down.
ACAAGGTCTGGATCCATGCTTGAAAGGAGGGATTCTGTGACAGCCAACAGGCTGTTTCAGTGCTATGACAAAGCGATATGCAGACTGCCTGATCAAGAAGACATTATCTGAAGATGTTGAGAAAGCTGTGACAGAACAACCGTTTCAAGCAATTAGAAAGGAAAAGGAGACTGGAAACTTTCTGTTGTTTTGCAGTAGATGGAGTCATGAGTAGGTTCGTCAAGAGAGGAATGACAATAGCATGTTTCAAGAACTATCAACTGTGCCGAAAGAAAGTTTTGGTTAAGGATTTAGGTGATGACTGGAGACAAAAAACATGTGACATTGTTTTAATAGCTCTGTTGGCGTGGATCAAGGGAAACAAAAGTCTTGTTTGGACTGTTCAAGAGTTTCATTATTTCATCTTCAGACACAGGTCTGAAAGGGTCAAAGCATGACCATGAAAGGGTGCATGGGAGGTATCAGTCGGGGAAATGATCAGACTCTGCCTAAGCTTCCTGATATTATCAGAGAAAGGGAACATAAAGCATCAGGAAGTATGTAGGGGATATGTCCGCTGGAGACAAGAGTTGTTTTATTTCCCATGAGGTTATCAGGACAAGCAAACGTTGTTTGCTGAAGAAGTTTTGGATTTCATCACTATGTTATTCATGCTTGGCTGCACCCGGTGTCCTTGAGCACGTCTCTATCAGCACAAAGGTCATGCGATCCACCGTTAGTTTGATGGAGCGCCACTGGACGTTCCACTTTACGAAGTCTGCCACGTCTCACTCTGGAGTTCGTGCGTCTTCCACGGGGCAGAGGGACGATGCGGCGGGTGATGAGCGCGAGCATGGTCGATCCAGGATCTGCTTCAACCCAATGTTGGAGGGGCAGCAACATCAACGATCCGGAAACAGTCACCTCCAAACAAAATGCTGCAACGTCACAACGGAGCTTTTCAACGTCGATTTCTTCAGATTTCTTGAGGAACAACTCGTTGGGTTTCTCGGGATGATGGAATGCAGATGACAGACGAGAGCAATATGGTCACCAAGGCAAGAGTCCACACACCAGTCTTAAGGAGAGGACGATCGTGACGACCCACAGCCAGTCCAGTATGTGGCCATGACGATGAGTGGGCTCCTGGATCACCTGTGTAGTCCAATGTCTTGAAGAGAGGTTTCAAAGCATTTGACAGGCGCATGGCAGATTGTCATAATGAAAGATTAAAATCACCCGCAATTAAAATGTACTATGGGAGACTGAGTGATTGCAGATGAGATCAAGAGACCTCCTCAAGGAACTGGAGGGAGTGGACTTATTACCAACAGCTTGGGGTGTCGGTGGACACACAAACACATGAAAGGTTGGATCGCGGAGAGGATTTGCAGAGGCACACATTCAATGTTATCAGGGAATCAACCTCTTCAATGTGGAGACTTCGTTAAAGCGTTGGTGTGATTCCTTCATCACAACTGCAAATGCCCACCTCCACCTCTCCCAATCGTGAGAAAGACTTAGGGTGTACCCTTCTGTGTCATGTTGTCATGAGAGCTTCATCCCCTGTTCACTAAACCACGATTCAGTGAAAACCATAGGACGTCCACATCGTGTCTGTCATAACACACTCAGCTCCACAGTCTGTATCGACAGGGATGTGCATTGAAACACCAACGGAAGCACAGTAGACTTGTGTGGGAGTTTTTTCACAAGGGGACTGAAATGAGATTTGCTGGGTGTATTCCAGTGCTTGTAGACTGAGGTTGGGGGTATGGTCGGAAATCGTGGAGAAACAACAACATTGGGCGATGTCTTCTTTGACCAGCTCCTTCCATGGTTGTTTTCCCTTGACAATGCCAAGGGCCGACATTGTTGAAGCAATTCAGGCCAAAGGCACAACAAACAATTTGCAATGACCTTAACATCAAGAGGTGATGAGAAGTGTAAGAAGACACTTTCTTCTTGCTGCTCATGACACAAACAGCCATGGGCCCAGTTTCAGTGGTTGAAACCGCACACACTGTCAGTTGACACAAGTCAAACACGTCAACACTGTAGGCCCCAAGTACAATGAAGTGCACAAACAAACTCAAATAAAATATCATAACCCTGACCGATTTCTATGACAAATATATCCATTGAAGCTTGTAATGAGATTTAAAACACAGTCCAGGAATGAAACAGATAGGACTAATTGACAATAAAAAGATGGAAAAATTAATGAGAGTAATTTGACTGTGCTTGTCAGGCGCATGTACACTCCCTGGTGAGGTGGTAGCAGTCTATCCACCAATCGTGCTCATAGTTTTATGTGACCTTTTGTTTCAATTAAATTCCACACAACGGTAGATGATGGCAGTCTACCCTCCATTCATGCTACATAGTTTTAGGTAGGACCGCTAGAATGGAGAATTCACACGTCTGGAAGAGACCGTGCACGATCCTAAACGACCATATGTAGACGCAGCAATATCGTTTTCCAAGAAATCGCTATGCACTGGTGGTGCCTTGGGTTGTTTTCGGTAATGTAAATGGTAATTCTGATTATGCTTCGTCTTCCTTCGTCCACGTCCAGTGTTTTTTCATATTTCTGGCGTGTCGGACCAGATTTGTTCTATATTCCCATTGGACTATTCCATTGGCATATTATCTTTAAAGTAAAGCGTCTCCAGAATCAGGGGTCATGCAGTGCAAAGGCTTTACTATTTAGTACTGGGATAGCATCCCCTGTTCATCATGATGCTGTGTCACTCGCCATGCTCAGAGCTGCTCTGTGTCGTGGCACTTCGTGTCAGTGCTGTGGACCAAGAGAAAGTCAGAACTTGCCTGCAGGAATCGTGAATTATCATTTTCATCATGATTAATTGTCATTATGTATATGGGTATGACCTCGTGGGGGATCTTGTGATGTACCTCCATCAGGAATGTAACCGATGGTGTTATTTTCAATGTGTTTCAATGGATACGACGCTAAAATCCTATGTTATACCTTTACTACTGCTGGTGGTCAGCAACACTGCTCTGTAAGGACACTGTCAGCTCTCTTCTAGCAAAAACAACGTCTCGCTACAACAAGGCCAGCCAGGATTCCAGGACAACAGAAAGCGTCTTCTCTGACTGGCACTTGGTTGCTGCAGCGTTGCTTTCTTCTTGTAACAATACAGCGGCATTTACAATGTATTTATATAGTAGTGCAACAGGGGTGACCCTATAGAAAAATGGACGTACAGAATATTCAATCAGTCAGCTACGTTCCTGTGGTCCACTAACAGTGACATCAACTCTACCTGTACTTTTGACTGGCACCAAGTCAAAGCAGAGTTCATGAAGATTTTTGTTGTTTTTTGGAGTTTAAGCCATATTCGTAAAAACCAAGACAGTGAGTCTGACAAAAGTTTATGAACATTGTTGTGGAGTTTAATGCCATGTTCTGTTAAAAACCAAGACAGTGAGTTCTGACACAGAGTTTCTGAAACATTGTTGTGCAGTTTAACCCTGTTCTCTTACTAGCTTTCCTCCACCGGCAACAGGCCACGCGGCTGTCCCAAGCCAGGGTCAGAGTAGGTCAAACATACTACTTTTAAAATGATATAACGTTGATTGCTCATCCAATCTTCTCTTTATTCAAACGTCATTTAAAAGCAATGAAACCACATAATGCAAATGCCAAGTATGATTTGTATACGGTGAGGTACACATTTTCAAAAGCTGATGGAACATGAAGTTGGTTATAATTGACACTATTTTGTTATATGATGGCAACAACAGTGCACGAGTTTAATATATGAACATGAATTTCAGTAAGGGGAAAAGAAACAGTAAAATGCCTATAAGGCATGGACTATTTACATAGAGTAATAGGAAGAAACAGTAAAATGCCCTATCAGGCATAGACTAACTTACATGAGTAATCAGAAAGAACAGTAAAATGCCTATAAGGAATAAGACTTACTTACATAGAGTAATAGAAAGAAACAGTAAAATCCCTATAAGCATAGACTACTTACATAAGAGTAATAGAAAGAAACAGTAAAATGCCCTATAAGGCATAGACTATTACATAGATATAGGCAAAGCAACAGTAAATGCCCTATAGGCATAGACTACTTACATAGAGTAATAGGAACAGAAACAGTAAAAATGCCTCTAAGGCATAGACTATTACATAGAGTAATAGGAAAGAAAACAGTAAAATGCCATAAGAATAGACGACTTACATAGAGTAACAGTTACAGAAAAGTAAAAAATGCCATATAATGCATAGACTACTTACACAGAGTAACAGCGGAAAGAAACAGTAAAATTGCCCCCCCCATAAGGCATAGACTATTTACATAGAGTAATAGGAAGAAAACAGTAAAAATGCCTATAAGGCATAGAGCTACCTTACATAGAGTAATAGGGAAAGAAACAGTAAAATGCCACTATAAAGGCATAGGACTACTTACATAGAGTAATAGGAAAGAAACAGTAAAATGCCCTATAATGCATAGGAATACTACATAGATAATAGAAAGAACGTAAAATCGCCCTATAAGGCGCATAGACTACTTAATAGAGTAATAGGAAAGAAACAGTAAATGCCTATAAGGCATAGACTACTTACATAGAGTAATAGGAAAGAAAACAGTAAATGCCCTATAGATAGACTACTTACATAAGCAACAATGATGAAAAGAAATGATACCACTGCCACACTAGTAAACTACCAGATAAATACTATTAATTCAGACTGTTAATTTGCTAAGTGTCATTTTTCATTGCCAAATCATTGTAATGGATAATTTTACACCTCCTTCACTCATAAAACAAAAACAAAACAAAACTTCCTAACAAGTAATCATATCATTGTAGGTCACTCATTTTACTTCAAAGCTAGTTGCTATTCAGTGATTCATTTCAGACACTAGTCTGAAAATCAAAACAGCCACTCAAACCCACAGCAAACACGATTCTCTCAGTTCAATGCCCCCACAGCCTAAAAAGCTTGACCGGTTTTGACAGTTTTATTGTGCCGGGTCTGCTGGACAATATGTGATGAGGAAGTACCAAACAAACCTGCCGACTCCGATTCACCCCCTCCTATCACTAAGCTTCTCCACGCTCGAGGTTACCGACAACCGCTGTTGACCAGCATGAGTGTTTCAGTGTCTGACAAAACAAAAAAAGAAGCGTGTGCCTATGCAATAATGGTAATCACAGAGCGGAACAAAATTACAGGGTCCTAATGATTCCAAAATAACAAGCATTGCTGAGTTTGAAAAAGGAAAAGAAAAGAAAAGAAAAGAAAAAATAATAAAATAAAGAAGAAAACCACGAATAAAGACAACATACAACAAGTATCCCTCTATATCTAAATTTGTGACTCTGCACTGACATGAAAATAACACGACTGTGTGTGCGAGAGATAGGGGAGAGAGAGAGAGAGAGAGAGAGAGAGAGCGAGAGAGAGAGAAGAGAGAAGAGAGAGAGAGAGCTCGAGAGAGAGATAGAGATAGATCACTATAGCGAGAGAGAAGATAACAAGAGAGATCTCACTCGCTGCTCATGCGCCAAAAGTAGACTCGCTCTCTCGCGTCTCTCGTACTCATGCTCTTCTCGAGCTCTCTCTCTCTCATGCGCGCATCGAGACTGTACCGAGACGAGACGTAGAGACACAAGCTAGAGATATTCTAAGGCAATGTTGATATGACGTCAATTTATCTGTGTGTGTTGTGTGTGGTGTGTTGTGTTGTGCTGTGCTGTGGGGGGCGTCGCCTTATAGGTCAAGTTTTTATGGCACCTTAGGATAAAGATCCAAAAAAAGGCTCAAAAAGAGAGGAAGCAATTATGACGATAAAAATTATTTGTTTTATTGTGACAGCACGGAACAAGTAGAATGTATGCTACCTTCTGTCAGCAGGATAGATGCTTAGAGAAAAATCAGAACACGCTACGTCCTCGCTTTACTCCCCGTTAGGTGTTGTGTGTGTGTGATGTGTGTGTGGTGTGTTGTGTGCGTGTGCGTGTGCGTGCGTTCGCGTGCGTGTGCGTGTCGTGCGTGCGTGCGTGCGTGCGTGCGTGCGTTGCGTGCATGCGCATGCGTGCGTGCTGCGTGCGTGCGTGTGTGCGTGCGGTGTGTGTGCTTTCGCGTAGTGGTGCGTGCGTGTGTGTGCGGGCGTTTGTGTGTGTGGTGGCGCTTGTGGGTGTGTGTGTGTGTGTGGTGTGTGTGCGCGTGAACGCGTGTGCGTGCTGTGTGTGTTTGTGTGTGGTGCGTGCGTGTGTAGCGTGTGTTGTGCGGGTTGTGTGTGTGTGCGTGTGTGGTCCGTGTGCGTGTGCGTGTGCGTGTGCGTGTGTGTGTGTGTGTGTGTGTGTGTGCGAGTTTACCTTTAACTGTGTGTGTGTGTGTGTGGTGGGGTGTGGGTGTGGGTGTGTGTGTGCAGTGTGTGTGTGTGAATTGTGTGTGTGTGTTGTATGTTTTTGCGTGTGCGTGTGCTTGTAGTGTGGTGTGTGGGTGTGCAGGCCCATGTAGCAAGTTTTTAATTCAAATTAGGCATACAATTATGTACGATATTGTTTTTATTGGGAACTCTAGAAAGTAGGACAAGGTATGCTACCTTCTGTCCGTGGATGATGCTTAGAGAAAAATGCAGAACAGCTAGTACCCCTTACCTTTGTGTGTGTGTGTGTGTGTGTGTGTGTGTGTGTGGGTTGGGTTGTGTGTGTGTGTGGTTGTTTTGTGTGTGTGCGTGTGCGTGCGTGTGCGTGTGTGTGTGCTGCGTGTGCGTTGCGTGCGTTTTGTGTGCGTGTGGTGCGTGTGTGTGTGTGTGTGTGTGTGTGTGTGTGTGTGTGTAACAGGCCCATGCTAGACAAGTTCTTATCCCCATTAGGAGCAATTATGACGATATTGTTTTTATGTGACGCTGAGAAAGTCGAATGTATGCTACCTTCTGTCCGTGATTATGCTTAGAGAAAAATCAGAACAGCTAGTATACCCTTTACTGGTGTGTGTGTGTGTGTGTGTGTGTGTGTGCGGTGTGCGTGTGCGTGTGCGTATGTGGCGTGTGTGTGTGTGTGTCAATGTGTTGCGTGTGTGCGTGTGTGTGCGTGTGTCGTGCGTGTGTGTGCGTTGAGTGTGTGCGTGTTTGTGTGTGCGGCGTGTGTTGCGTGTGTGTGTGTGTGTGTGTGTGTGTGTGCGTGCGTGTGTGTGTGTTAGTGTGTGTGTGTGTGTGCGTGATGCGTGTAGCATATGTGTGTGTGCGTGGGTGTGCGCGGTTTTTGTGCGTGTGTGCATGCATGCGCACCCACGGGGTGTGGTTGTGTTGTGCTGTGTTTGTTTGTGTGTGTGTTTGTGTGTTTTTGTGTGTGTTTGTGTGTGCGTGTGTTGTGTGTGTGGTGTGTTGTGTGTGTGTGGTGTGTGTGTGTGGGTGTGTGTGTGTGTGTATGTATGGCGGGCACCAGCTTGGCATTATGCTGGGTGTGTGTGTTGTGTGTGTGTGTGTGTGGTGGTGTGATACAACCCAGAACTGTTTTTCTCCAAACGGACTGCTAGCCTAATTCCCACCCCCTGTAGTCGTCTAATCATGGAACAACCCTACGAAAAATCGGGACATTGTTTTGACAGGCAGATGGGTCGTCCTGTTTTCCTATTGGCATGCGTATTTTTGATTGGCTGCGACTACCAACCACAAACCGCGCCTCTAAAATCCAGTTATACTGTTTGTATGCATTTGATTGGCTGCCTATAGCAACCACGTGTTGGTTGTTCCGTTGCATCTGAACCGATAAGAGGGAAGTAATAATATTTCTATAGTACCTGAGTACGCGCGTGCGTTTGCCTTTAGTTTAACTACGGCAAGAAAAAAAAACGAACAATCCAGTAACACAGGCTATGCAAAGCAGACCAGGCAGGGTTGCTTTAGTGGAAGGCGGGGTAAAAAAGCGCATGGGCGGGTAAGAAGCCCACCAACAAAATTATCTCATGAAATAAAGAAAATTTCAGTCAAATTTGCCCATGCGACTAATGCTAGACATTAACGCTTCGTCTCATGGGCAAAATGAGACTGAAAGTTGCTTTCATTTCATGAAGATTAAATTGGGGTGGGCTTCGTACCCGCCCAAGCGCTTTTTACCCCGTCTTCCCCTATAACAGTGAATGTCTTTGCATTTGGTGTGTGTGTAGAGTGATGTTTTGGGCGAAAAAATATACTCGCCCATGGTGCTAGAAGAGTTAGTTTATTGGAAACGCGGCATGAACACGTGCCCAGCAGTTTTTCTTGTCAATTATGAGCGTAGATGCGTCATGGCTGCCGAGGTTATGCGCCTAACTAAGAAATAGGCCCCGACTTCGGCTGGAGGAAATCGTTTTGAAAATGTTTCTTGAAAAAAAAGGCAGGAGAATGGACCGGAAAGGGCAGAAAGATAGGGGAAGACGGGGGTAAAAAGCGCATGGGCGGGTAAGAAGCCCACCCCAATTATCTCATGAAAATGAAGCAACCTTTCAGTCTCATTTTGCCCATGAGACGAGCGTTAATGTCTAGCATTCGTCTTCATGGGCAAATTTGACTGAAATGTTATTTATTTCGTGAGATAATTGGGGTGGGCTTCTTACCCGCCCATGCGCTTTTTTTCCCCCCGTCTTCCCCTAGTAGATGACATTACAGAAAGCAAAGGTAAAAGGCAAGAGTCGAAGAGAGTGACAGATTAGAGGAAATTACCAGCACAGAATTTCCAGAAGGTGGGGGAACTATTGCGGGGAGGTAAATATGAAACGTGTAATGGGGCCGCCACACTGCTCACTGACTCAATCCAACTGCCACCCAACTGTGACATTTGTGACGCATGATTCTCGTAAAACACTACTTGTCTCACGAAACCTTACTCTAACTAGCTTCGTTCACTATGATCATTTGAAGTCCCCCGTACACGACTCTGATGAAATATCTGTGGTTTTTTTTGTTTGTGGCTCAAGCCACAAAACCTATAACTCACTCTTGTCTGTCTGTCTGTCTGTCTTTCTGTCTGTCTGTCTGTCGGTCTGTCGGTCGGTCCAAAATTGTCTCACATTTTGACAAAATTGTCGCACTTCAAATCGAGGCTACACTTCAAATTGAGGCCGCACTTTAAAATGATGTATTTTAAAAGCGTACAAAATAATAAACATACGTAATACAGACACTACAACAGACACGACGAGTATGCGGTGCTTCTTTTGATGAGTATAAGTAGGATACATAGTTTTAAATGTTTTCCAAAAGATATAAAAAGTTACGAAAGGGTGCAGAGAGATAACATTCTGGTTTACAGATTAAAATTATTGAAAAGCCAGGGGAGGTGACTCATGATTGGAGTGGTAAAAATAGACCGCGTGCCGCAAACGATTGCGATTTCGCACTTGTTTTTATCAGAATTTTGTGTAAGAGTCGTGCATTTGGGTTTACATGGGAACGAAAATAGTAGACTTAATTTTAAGACGGGTGTATTCGAGGCATGATTCGCATGAAATACTAGTTTTCTGATGATATCTTACTAGTTTCGTTCAATAAATATGTAGTAAGGAATGGCACTTTCGGAAGCCGTGTTGTTGACTGGGCCGGACGGAATTCGATTCAAGGTGTTGCGTAATGCTGCTTGTGAGGATGGGTTCAAGGACTTTTGCAGGTACACTGGTGAGGGAGATAGGTCTTTAATTTGAGACCTTATATTGCTCGCCTTTTTTAACACTGGGGTCACCAGCGCCTCTCTCCAGTCTGTAGGTATCTCTCCTGAGTTCAATGATGTGTGCATGTATCATATATGATACGCCAGGCCTTAAAAGGGACTTGAAAAGCCATAAGGCCCTATGCCTGATATATGATGCAATGGGCAATCTTAGTTGCTTTGCTTTTTGTTGTTGTTGTGAAAATGGAAATATTAGTTTTAAGGTTAATTAACACATAAAAACACATTGTAGTTGATGCATTTGACACAAGTCGACCCCTGGTAGTGTCCCTGCTGGCAGTGGTCAGTGGACCCCCCACAGAGGCAGCCCAGTGATCGGACTCGATGAATCAAAATTCTAGTTTGGGTGCCTTTTTGGTGATTTTTTTACTAGAATTGTAGTTGATGCATTTGACACAAGTCGACCCCTGGTAGTGTCCCTGCTGGCAGTGGTCAGTGGACCCCACACAGAGGCAGCCCAGTGATCGGACTCGATGAATCAAAAATCTGGGTTTGGTGCCTTTTGGGTGATTCGTTTTCCTAGAATGTCATCAGTAATAAGGTTTTTGCATTCTTGATAAGGAGTTGTTAAGTGTCCATCTGCATGAAGTGTGCCAGGGTGCCTATACTATCATAAAAACATAACAATGTATTTTCTCTGAAGTATTTAGATTTTCGTAAAAAAACATACATTAACACTAGTAACGTTTTCAAAATACTACAAACGTGCTCCAAAATGTGTTTATAATTCATAAATACCAACAATAATTACATCAAACCTCTATGATGTTATTACAAATGCCCACAATTACATATATGTCACATGGCATATGTGTTGTGGTCTGCCAAATGTGTCATGTATATATGTTTTCTTTCAAATACATTCCTTTTACGAAGTACATAGATGTAAATGAAAATCTGAAATATATCTATATTTGATGTTACTACGAAGACCCAAAATGGCTAACATATTACACGACAAAGCTGCTGTGCCCCATGTACCATATGTGACACAAATGTTTTTCAAAAATTATTTAGAATATAAATTTAGAGACACTTAATTTGTATCATGTATTTGAGTCTTTTAACATAATTTGATCATGAAAACCGATGATGCGCCAAAAGATTGGCATTTTTGGGGTTAGATTAGGATGGGTTTTGTTAGCAATGTTTTGAAATTGCTGGAACGCGTGAGATCATCAAACAGGAAGTGGCTAGTAAAACTCCATTAAGCAGCATGGGAAGGCAAGGATATCAACTAGGACAAAGTTTATTGTCTTGTGAAATGTACTTGATGGTTCCTGTTGTAGCTGCAGCTTTCATTTTCGTTTTTAGGAGAGGATAAATGTTATGTATCATGTATGATGTGTGTGGCCCTAGAGGGTTAACAGTAACTTCATGACTTGGGTCTGATATTCTCCGTTAGTGAAAGATTCAATAAGAAACTAGACTAAACCAGAATGAACACAAAAGAAACATTTCCTTATTGTTGTGTACCATTAGCTCCAACGCAAAACGTCAAGCTGAATGCGGGTTTCACAGCAATAAATCACAGCAGTAGTGAATGAAGAGATTTAAAAACAACAAAGCGGATACATCATTCCTGGTAAAAGGCCATAAATCAGAGAGACCGTTGTTACAGTAAACAAGCATCATGTTCGCAAGTACGCGGCTACACGCATACTCGCATTCTTGTGCACACAATTCTCTCTCTCTCTCTCTCTCTCTCTCTCTCTCTCTCTCTCTCTCTCTCTCTCTCTCTCTCTCTCTCTCTCTCTCTCTCTCTCTCTCTCTCTCCTCTCTCTCTCTCTCTCTCTCTCTCTCTCTCTCTCTCTCTCTCTCTCTCTCTCTCTGTGTCTCTGTCTCACTCTCTTACTCTTTTACACACCACACACACACACACACACACACACAACACACACACACACACACACACACACACACAACACACACACACACACACACACACAGCGCGCGCGCGGCTTACGCACATGGTATGGTTCATTCTACAGGCTATGTAAGGCTCGTGTTGCTTGCTATTTGCCACTTTTACCTTAACAAGTTTAGTAGATGCAGAGTACACGTGTATATAAACTTTACAAATGTGTGATACATTATGATAAGCAGCTGATAAAGGACAATAGGAACATGACACAGACACAACTCTAACGCCGTTGGCTTGGTATATGTTAGTGCTTGAATGTGATCAAATCAATTAATATATAAATAAACTAACTACATAAAAAAAGAAAAGAAAGAAAAAATAAATATAAAAAAAAACAGAAAACCAAAAAGAGAAGAGAAATAAATGAAAGAAAAGAAACAAAAATCAAAAGACAAAAAACAGTAAAGGCGGGGAAAAAAATGAACAAAAAAACTAACTACTGTATTTTAATAATAATAATAATAATAATAATAATAATAATAATAATAATAATTTTAGAAATTTTTTTAAAAATAATAATGCTGTAAATTTATGACTCACTTACCTCCCGATAAAACCTGGAGCTCAAGGCGTTTACAATGACAAATAGTTAAAAGTTAAAAGTAGTAATAAAAGGCTTCATTAAAGCGTCATAAAATATTTACATAGCACTCAATTCATAAATCGACACATGCACACGCACACACAGACATAACCAAATATCTACGCATCCTCCCATTTGCACAGAGAAAACCACACCTATAAACACCTATACATGCGCACGCACATACGCGCGCATACATCACACACACAAACGTAGTCTCTCACTCCCCTCACCCCTCGTCTCACACACACCCCCACACCACTCCCCCCCTCCCCCCACAACCCTCCTCCCTCCCCCCCCCCCCCCACACAACAACACACTCACACACATAACAACACACATATTTACACACATATTCCACACACCACCGCACACGCGCACGCACGCACACACACACACACACACACACACACACACACACACACACACACACGCGCGCGCGCGCGCACACGCGCACACGCGCACACACACACACACACACACAGACGCACACACACTGGCGCGAGCGCGCGTACACGCGCGCACACACACACACACACACACAAGTCATGCAAGGTGGCCAGTCATACACAAGCACGCCCAACACATACAAAAATAAGAAGTGACCAACGCCAGTAGGAGCATGTAGGACTTTTTCAGGGATTTCAGTTAGACTGGAAGGTAGTTGTGATAAGCGTTTCTGAAAAGATGTGTTTTTAAAGAGGATTTGAATTCTGAGATTGTGGGAGCATGACGGATTGAATAGGGAAGACTGTTCCAGACAGTAGGACCTTGGAAGGAAAACGATCGTTCTCCCCATTGTTTTGTTCTAGATTTAGGAATTATAAAGATGCGACTGTCAGAAGAGGAGCGAAGAGATCGTGATGGTTTGTACAGATGAAGCAGTTCAGAAAGATAACGTGGAGCAGAGTCAGAGAGAATGTTATAGCAGGTCACGGCTATTTTGTACTCTATTCTTTGGGAGATAGGAAGCCAGTGGAGGCTAAGTTTGTAGTTTTACTGACTACAAGGCGCGCCTAATAAGGCACCACCCCCCAAATTTTACACAAAATGCAGATTTTGTTATTATAGATTCTTACTTTGTCACGTTATAAGGCGCAGGTGTCTCAGTCAAGGAAACAGTATCGCCTTATAGATCTAGTCTGTAAAATACGGTAAATAAATTAAACAAGTGAGTCTGTAAGTGGCAGACATGACATGTCCGTCACCTCGTTTCTCCACGCACCGGCCACACCCACGGTTCAGCAACAGCCCTGAGGCATGATTCATGCAGGAACGTCTTCTACTGTTTGAAATACACAGATTCTTTGTTTGATGCCATACCCTGCTCCTCTACCCTCCCCCACCCCCCTCCCCCTCAGTTCGTATCGCTAAATGTGCCAGGGAAGGGTAGGATGCACACCGATGAACGGGGTGCACACCCTTTACCTGGGTACACACCCTTTACCAGGATGCACACCGATGAACGAGGTACACACCCTTTACCTGGGTACACACCCTTTACCAGGATGCACACCGTTGAACGGGGTACACACCCTTTACCTGGGTACACACCCTTGACCAGGATGCACACCGTTGAACGGGGTGCACACCCTTTACCTGGGTACACACCCTTTACCAGGATGCACACCGATGAACGGGGTACACACACTTTACCAGGATGCACACCGATGAATGAGGTACACACACTTTACCAGGATGTACACCACTGAACGGGGTGCACACCCTTTACCAGGATGTACACCGATGAACGGGGTGCACACCCTTTACCAGGATGTACACCACTGAACGGGGTACACCCCTTTTACCTGGGTACACACCCTGACCAGGATGCACACCACTGAACGGGGTACACACCCTTTACCTGGGTACACACCCTTTAGCAGAATGCACACCGTTGAACGGGGTGTACACCTTTTACCAGGATGCACACCGTTGAGCAGGGTACACACCATTTACCAGGATGCACATCGTTGAACGGGGTATACACCATTTACCAGGATACACACCATTTACCAGGATGCACATCGTTGAACGGGGTACACACCCTTTACCAGGATGCACACCGTTGAACGAGGTACACACCCTTTACCTGGGTACACACCCTTTACCTGGGTACACACCCTTTAGCAGAATGCACACCGTTGAACGGGGTACACACCTTTTTTTACCAGGATGCACACCGTTGAGCAGGGTACACACCATTTACCAGGATGCACATCGTTGAACGGGTAACACACCCTTTACCAGGATGCACATCGTTGAACGGGGTATACACCTTTACCAGGATGCACACCGTTGAACGGGGTACACACCATTTACCGGGATGCACATCGTTGAACGGGGTAAACACCCTTTACCAGCATGCACACCGTTGAACGGGGTACACACCCTTTACCAGGATGCACACCGTTGACCGGGGTGCACACCCTTTACCAGGATGCACACCGTTGAGCGGGGTGCACACCCTTTACCTGGGTACACAGCCTTTACCTGGGTACACACCCTTTACCAAACCGTATATGGGACTAATAGAGCGTCAACGTGTAGTGTGTTTTGTACCATTTTTAATTGGTCTTTGCGTGATTGTGTTGTACCATGTACTTGATCAAATTTTGTTATCACTCCAGTCCCCAAGAAGAAGAATCACGTTACTCTCAATGATTACCGTCCTGTAGACTTAACCTCTGTTGCAATGAAATGTTTTGAAAAGATTGTCTTTAAACGCATTCTTTCCTTCACTAGCCAGCACCTTGACCCCTTTCAGTTTGCCTACAAACCTCACTGAAGCACTGACGACGCTATTCTAACACTCCTTCACAACACCTTTGTCCACCTAAACAACCCTAACTCTTTCGTTCGTATTTTGTTCATCGACTTCTCCTCTGCTTTCAATACAATCCAACCTCACCTCTTGGCCCTGAAACTGCTAGATATTAACGTGCATCCTAAACTCATTCTCTGGATTGTAAGCTTCCTTCTCAACAGAACCCAGTCTGTCCGTTTCCACTCTGTAACCTCCTCAGAACGTTCAACTTCAACTGGCGCCCCCCAAGGCACAGTGCTATCCCCCATTCTGTGTACACTATATACTAATGAACCCAGTCTGTCCGTTTCCACTCTGTAACCTCCTCAGAACGTTCAACTTCAACTGCGCCCCCCCCCCCCCCCCCCCCCCAAGGCACAGTGCTATCCCCCATTCTGTTTACACTATATACTAATGAACCCAGTCTGTCCGTTTCCACTCTGTAACTTCCTCAGAACGTTCAACTTCAACTGGCGCCCCCCAAGGCACAGTGCTATCCCCCATTCTGTTTACACTATATACTAATGAACCCAGTCTGTCCGTTTCCACTCTGTAACTTCCTCAGAACGTTCAACTTCAACTGGCGCCCCCCAAGGCACAGTGCTATCCCCCATTCTGTTTACACTATATACTAATGAACCCAGTCTGTCCGTTTCCACTCTGTAACTTCCTCAGAACGTTCAACTTCAACTGGCGCCCCCCCAAGGCACAGTGCTATCCCCCATTCTGTTTACAGTATATACTAATGAACCCAGTCTGTCCGTTTCCACTCTGTAACTTCCTCAGAACGTTCAACTTCAAGTGGCGCCCCCCAAGGCACAGTGCTATCCCCCATTCTGTTTACACTATATACTAATGAACCCAGTCTGTCCGTTTCCACTCTGTAACTTCCTCAGAACGTTCAACTTCAACTGGCGCCCCCCAAGGCACAGTGCTATCCCCCATTCTGTTTACACTATATACTAATGAACCCAGTCTGTCCGTTTCCACTCTGTAACTTCCTCAGAACGTTCAACTTCAACTGGCGCCCCCCAAGGCACAGTGCTATCCCCCATTCTGTTTACAGTATATACTAATGAACCCAGTCTGTCCGTTTCCACTCTGTAACTTCCTCAGAACGTTCAACTTCAACTGGCGCCCCCCAAGGCACAGTGCTATCCCCCATTCTGTTTACACTATATACTAATGAACCCAGTCTGTCCGTTTCCACTCTGTAACTTCCTCAGAACGTTCAACTTCAACTGGCGCCCCCCAAGGCACAGTGCTATCCCCCATTCTGTTTACACTATATACTAATGAACCCAGTCTGTCCGTTTCCACTCTGTAACTTCCTCAGAACGTTCAACTTCAACTGGCGTCCCCCAAGGCACAGTGCTATCCCCCATTCTGTTTACACTATATACTAATGAACCCAGTCTGTCCGTTTCCACTCTGTAACCTCCTCAGAACGTTCAACTTCAACTGGCGCCCCCCAAGGCACAGTGCTATCCCCCATTCTGTTTACACTATATACTAATGAACCCAGTCTGTCCGTTTCCACTCTGTAACTTCCTCAGAACGTTCAACTTCAAGTGGCGCCCCCC
>JAGGCT020004092.1:374325-376825 GCA_017654935.2 Phymorhynchus buccinoides | reverse complement strand
TGTGTGAGTGCTGTGAATGTTAGTGTTGTTTATCATTGTTATGTGTGTTTTCCCTACACACATCTATTCTTATAAATCTAACTGAGTACATGTAATCATTACATTAGCAGTATAATATAAAGACTGACTTATGTAACATGAAGAGTTAAACAAGTGTGTCTTAATTTCTAAATGGCTGACAACAAAAATATAATAACACAATTTAAGCCAACAATTAATTAGTAACTCAAAGAAAAAACCAACAGGACTTATGTGCAGGATTTCTAAAATACTTTTAAAGAGATTAAAGTTGTTTTAAGATTTTTTCAATGGTTAATGGCGTTTAATGGTTCAGCAATTCACCTACAGTTCTGTTGCACAATGTAGGAGCAAATGATTTATAGACATTTGATTTCCACGCATACATTTAACGTCTTTACACAATTCTGTTTTAAAAGCACTAGCGCAACGCCTAGTACTGGCGATGCACCGTACTGGTAATGCCACGTACTGGTAACGCTGAGTACTGGTTTCGCCGGGTCCGCGAAATATTATTATTACTTTGGTCTCTCTCCCTCCTTCCATCTTCTTCACTCATCCCGTTCTACTACCCCCCGCACGTTACTGAGTACATTAAATTTGAAGCGATTCGGTTAAGAAAAAGCAGAGTTATAAGGCCCCGTTTTCCCATTGTATGCGCTGCTCTGGATAGTGATGCGCTCCTCGCTAGTAACGGGGTAACGCCTCGTAACGGTAACGCCAATACTGTAACGCTGATACAACAATTTGAAGTTTTCGGTTTAAAAACGGCGAGTTAAAGGCACCCGTTTCCGTTGGCGCTGCTCTGAGAGTGACGCGCTCATCTCCGTTCTCTTTACATTTGCTGCCAGGCTTTGCTGGCATAGCCAGCTTGACAGCAAAGTTGCAGCGATTCGTTAAGAACCGGCGATTATTTTGTGAAAGGTGAGGCGGCGTATAGCGAACGCGTTTTCTCTGACCGATTCGCTTCCAGGTTTGGCACCGTAGTCATCCGTCCCACGGTCATGTAGCCGTCCAAATGTGAGAGCCGGCGATGCGCGTCGTCATTTGCCAAACCGTGCAAATGATATGGCACCTGGGTTCCGTTGCCATCACCCCATTAGGGCTAACAGTCAAATTTGAAGCGATTGGGTCGAAAAAACGGCGGAGTTTTATAAGGTCCGTTTTTGTGTTTCAGACAACAGCAGACGACACACATTAACCACGACCACACACAAGCCACACAACACACACACACACACACACACACACACACCCACACCAACACACACGAACACACGGACGGACACTTGGCTTTTTACTATATGAATGATTGTAAGCAAAGTTAGACTCAATGATACGATTTGCCTGAGCTTTGTATCCTTGAGACTGTTTTAAAATTGAAGTCAGAATTCAGTGTACTTGAGTCTTTTTACAAAAGCGTGATATTGGAACTGTCTTAGGTCATTAAGCCTGCTGTCAAAGATTTAATCTTTGGATAATTTTTCATATATTTATAATTTTCATGCAGATCTAAATTCACATTAAGTTGAATCGTCCCCTCGGAATTACGCGCTGCAAACTTCTAGGCCGTATGTTTAACATGTTTTCCTTTGCTAGCTTGTAATGCTGATTGACGAATCTAACCAGAGTTATGATTTACAAGCATTTATAGTAGATTCTGCGTGTATAGTGTGTTGTGGTGTGTTTGTGTGTGTTGTGTGTGTGTTTGTGTGGTGGTGCTTGCGTGCGGTGCGTGTGTGCGTGGTGGCGTGGGGTGTGTGCGTGTGCGTGCGTGTGCGTGTGCGTGTGGCGTGTGCGTGCGTGCGTGCGCGCACGCGCAGCGCGCGCGTGCGTGTGTTTGAGTATGTGTTGTGTGTGTGTGTGTGTATGTGTGTTGTGTGCGTGTTGAGTGTGTGTGTGCGTGCGCACGTGTGTTTTGTGTGTGTGTGTGTGTGTGCGTGCGTGCATGTTGTGTGTGTGTTGTGCGTGCGGGCGTGCGTGTGTGTGTGTGTGTTGTGTGTGGTGTGTGGTGTGTGTGTGTGTGTGTGTGTGTGTGTGTTTGTGTGTTTCGTTCTTAGGTTTACGTCTGTTCATTCCCCGCAGTGCAATTAGACAAAAATAAGTATGTGTGTAATAATTATGCCTACAGAAGAATAGCTCTTGAGGTGAGAGTTGTGTGTGAGTGCGTTAATGGTAGTGTTATTTATGTGTGTTTTCCCTACACTCTATCTTATAATCTAACTGGTACATGTAAGCATTACATAGCAGATAATATCAGATAGGGTGGGGGGGGGGCATACAGTACATTTCAAGACTGACTTATATGTAACAGGAAGAGTTAAACAGAGTGTGGTCTTAATTTCCTAAATGGCTAACAACAAAAGATATATAACCAACACAATTTATTAAGCCCAACAATTAATTATAACTCAAAGAAAATACCACATTACTTATGTGCAGGGTTTCTAAAAAAAAATAATTTTAAGGAGTTAAAGTTTTT
>JAGGCT020004092.1:346736-366325 GCA_017654935.2 Phymorhynchus buccinoides | reverse complement strand
TTGACTAAGTCATTCTCACCATAAGTATGAGTAAGGGTCTCACTCAAACTTGCTACCGATTATCCTAATCTTCACAACCTAGCACACCATCTAGCGCTACACAACCTTATGTATTCACATGATGTCAGAACAAGTGACCATAAGGGCCTTTCTCAGACTTGTTTCGCTACACTATGCAAATCAGTACCACTGCCCGTCATTTAAAAACGCACAAATCTTGGAGGTATGGTGTGTGACTTGGTTCCTCCTTGGAACGTCGCGCATTGCAGAAATCGGGGCTGGTAGATGTACAGCTTCAGTAGACTGGTCAGCTTGCTGCAATGCGGAAGGGGTGGGTGGGTGAGGAGTTGGTTCAGCAGGGATGGGTGGGATTTCAGGAGCTGCATCAGGAGGGGGTTTTGCGAGTGGGGTAGGGGTGTCATCTTCTGCGTGCTCTGGAGGGGTACAGGTCACGGTGGATGGGATACGGCGCAGCAGTGATGAGTTTCTCGTCAGTGTTGAGCCGTCAGGCCTTCTCACAGTGACCATGGAGCCTTTGATTTGGGTCACTAGGAGAGGGGTGGGGTTGAAGTTGGTGGAGAGCTTGTTCTCCTTCATGTGTTTCAGCAGAACCGTGTCACCACACAGAAGCCAACTGGGCTTTGCGTGGTGCCGCTTATCTGCTGCAGCTTTCATCTTCTCTTTGGCTGCCTTGTCGCGTGCTCTGACCTCGGTGTCTCTGGGGTGCAGGGGCGGCTGAACTTCAGGCAGTTTTGTCTTTGCTCCCGGTTGAAGAGAAGAAAATGGGGTGTGAAGAGTGTAGAGGAGTGAGGGGTAGACCTGTACACTCTGCAAAATTTGAACAGTTCTTGCTTCTAGTTCTTGCGCTGGACGTGTGCGGATCGGATGGCCTTCATCACAGGCTTGTTGAAGGCTTCTGCCTGCGCGTTGGCTTTGGGCCACAGCGGGGTGATGCGGCGATGTTTAATGTCGCAAGAGTTCATGAACAGTTCCGACTGCTTGCTCTTGAACTGGGGTCCGTTGTCAGTTTTGACTACCTCCGGGTAGCCAAACAAGGAAAACACCTGGTCTACAACAGGTATGACGGACTCAACTGTGGTGTTGCGGAGAATTTCCACTACCCGATATCTGGAATATTCATCTGTGATGACTAGCAGGTAGTCACCAGATGGTAGAGGTCCACAAACGATATAACAGTGATCCTATCTCAAGGTGTAACCACGGCCCTTTTGGTAGCTCCGACATGCAGAGAGAAACCGCCAAAGATCCAGTTCTACAGCAAATCATCAAGATCATCAACTCTGGCCGCTGGCATGAAAAGCCAAGTGACATGAACAAAGAAACATTCATAGCGTTTCGAAACGTCAAAGACAGTCTTTGTGTGAATGCAGACCAGAACATTGTGCTGAATGTTTCTTTGTTCATGTCACTTGGCTTTTCATGCCAGCGGCCAGAGTTGATGATCTTGATGATTTGCTGTAGAACTGGATCTTTGGCGGTTTCTCTCTGCACGTCTTCGGGCGTGATTGCTTTTGGAGTAGAAGTTTCGGCGATGAAGTTGACGAATTCTTCGGCAACTATTTCTTCTCTTGTCGAAGTGACGCCAGATCCTGGATGACGGGAGAGGTAGTCAGCTGGATTGTCTCTTCCGGGACGGTATTTCATGTTGAAGTCATACGGTTGTAGGCGTAATGACCATCTGGCGATGCGGGCTGGTGGAGTGGGTTTTCTCCAAATCGTCAGGAGAGGGCGGTGATCTGTGATGACCTCAAATGAAGTCCCCCGAACATAAATGTCAAAGTGTTCGCAGGCCCACACCACAGCCAGGGCCTCAAACACTCCTGCATCTACAGTCCTGCGAGAGTATCGTTGCTCCACCTCGGGGGAGGGGCAAGCGTTGCGGACACTCGCGGTCAGCAAATTGGCCTTCTCTTTCCTGGGATAGTAGCGCTGCGATGCTCACCGGACTTGCATCAACGAAGGAATCACACTCTGGTTGTTCTTCTTGATTTCGAAGTATGCGAGAAGTTGCCGATTTTTGCAGAGTGTACTAGGCTTCCACGTCCCATCAAAAAGCCTTTTTATCTATGCTGATAGCTCCAGTATCCATGTTGGAGTTCCTTGTTTTGTGATAGTGGCCGCAATGGTTTGCTGTCCAAGGTTGATAAAGTTTTCGCATGAAACGGGCCTGAGTACTGGAGCCATGCCCTAAAAAGTAGCGTAACTCCTGTTGGCATTTGGGACGGTGTTATTTCTCAGCCTTACATGGAGTGTGCAGACTTTTGGGCCGGGTCAGGTTTCAGTCCTTCCCAGGCCCATAAAAATACCAATTCTCCCAGCTTGCGGAACTCTGCATTTATCCACGGTTCCTACTGTTCAGCCTCGGCTTCGTGGAGGCCATGTCAGTGTTTTTCATGTAGTGGACGGTCAATTGGTCCTTTGAACAGCATCTTTGCCCGATACATGATGCTTGTCATCACTGACGTTTCGGGCGTCCCTAGACGACTTCCTTTAATGGTTTGGAATGGTGTGCCGTGGAAAAATTTCAGCTGCTGCAGTTGATCCCAAAGCTCAGCTCACGTCTTGTATTGATAGAGGCCTCACAGGATGAGGTGTCATAGAAAGTGTTGATATAGGCGGGACTCACGGGGTCAGCTCCATCGTATGGTGGTAGCCTGATCTGAGGTCTATTTTGTCTATAAACATCTCTTGCTCTATACCAATCTCTCGATGTCAGCCACAGAGCTCTTATCAATGGTTAGGGTTCACGTGTCCCGTGTTTACAGCACGAATGGCCTTTGTGTTTTTGGGCTTCCCTCATGTACATACTACAAAGTCCCCCTGATCTCAATTCGGATTCTTCGGCTTGGGAAAAAAGGGGGGCCCTGCAAACATGCGTGAGGAACGCATTCGGTTGATTGGGCCTGAGACTTGCCTTTCTCGATGACCAGTCCCTATCTTTTTCCAATCTTTTTTGAAATTTCTGGGTCACACATTTATGTCTCTCAGATGGAAAGGTATGCGGGCATATTTGTGCTTGCCCGCACCACGGGCTAGGAACGGTCTTACTTGATCAATATGAAATGCGACGTCAAAGTTTTTTCAAGACTTGCCGATGCCCATTGGTGATCCCTGAAATTCGCAGCGTTGAACCGGACGAGCTTTTCCAGCTATTTTGTACAGCAGCCAGTCCTACCTTCTTCTGTGACCCGAATGATCAGTTGGTACGGATGCCATATCGGATGAACTCTTGGCGGTGGCATTCATTGAATTCAAGCCCTTGCTGGTGCAGCGTGTCTTAGGCATCCTGCAGTATTGATGATAAGTGCAGGAGGCTCCTGAGTCAACTATCAATTTTCAATCAGGTTCTTCATCGATTCAGCACCTTTCACTGTTCCATCTGATGGACCTAATGGCAAATTAAGTATTCATGTTCATCTCTCAGGACACAGTTTTTCCTTCTTTCCTTCCTCTCAACAACGAAGCGTGAGTTTTTTTTTTTAGGGAGGGGGGGGGGCTTGTGCGGAAACGGCGTATATTAATTTCGCCTGTTGCGGACGGCATTTTGTCTGATCCTCTGTGGTTATTGACGGTGTTAGACTTCGTGCGGCAGACTGATGCGCAAAATGGTCCCGTTTTTTTTCCTGCACTTGTAAGCAGGCCTAGGCGAATTTTTGAACATCTGGCATTCAGCACTTGCAGGGCCCCCCCGCTTGGCATTGCCACATCTTTCTCACACGTTTTGGGAAGTGGAGCTTCTAGCCGTTTGGTCGGGTGTGAAGGTGCAGGCGGGGTACGGTGATAGCCTTGCTGGTTGATTAGGACGACGGCCTGGTCGCTGAGTCAGGGCTGGGAAGAAGCTTTTTCATCTTGGGGCGATGTCCAGAAGCTGCTTTTTCTGAACAGGCCTCTCTCTAGGGGCACGCAAAGCGATTGTGAGAACTGACTGTTGGCAAGTCCCAGATTTCTTTTCTCAGTTCCAAATGTTTGATTCTTAAGGAAGCAGGAATAGGCACTTGTCTATTACTTTGAATCTCGGATTAAGTACAATCTTGAGCTATCTAGTCACGCTAAAATCACAGTCCCCTTTACGGCTAAGTTATGCCTTTGAGCACTCGTCAAAGTACTAGTGGCACTTGTCTCACCTTTCGGACTGCTTTGCCTGCCGAAAAACGAAATGTACGTCAGGTACGGCAGGTTCTTTGCAGGCTTGAATACGTCACCTGTGTGAGTGGCAGTTTTTTTTAGCCGTGCGGCGTAGTCTTCTGTGTTAAACACGATTTAGAGAAAAGAAAACATGTCCCTTTGTTTTTCAGGTACCGGTGACTGTGACAGTGTAAGTCTGTCTCTTTTGGCACTTATTTTGCCTGAGCAGCCTGCCTAGCTATCCGCGAATAGAGTTCTATACCTGCGCACCCAGCGCTCCCGAGCGGCTGGTAGAACGTTGGCAGTGTCCGCCATGCGGTCCCAACGGTCGGATAGCGGTTACGTTGATCGGGTACAGCCATGGCATGGGTGGGATTATGTTTCGGTTTCAAACCTACGTGATTAAAGTTCTCGTCGCCCAGTTATTATAAACGGTTTTTCAAAAAAAAACAAAAAAAATTTGGCTCTCACGCATTACATTATGCGGAAACGGTTGTGGCCTGATTGACATTTCGCTTTCCTTTTATGTCCAATGGTCCCGGTTACCTGTCCCCTCATCCATGCCATTGAGGCTTCCCAAACAACATCTATATGGGGTTCCCCCCCGGTCCATTGCTTGGGGTACCGTGGTGTGTGTTTGTGTGTGTGTGTGTGTGTGTGTTGTGTGTGATGTGGTGTGTGTGTGTAGTTTGGTTGTGTGTGTGTAGCCCAATTATAGAATTACAACTACACGTGTGTGCGGTGGACGTGCAGTGCGTACGTGGGTGGCGTGGTGCTGTGCGTGTCACATATGTTCCCTCCATGTCTGTGTGTGTAGTGTTGGTGCCGTGGGTGAGATAGAGAGTGAGAGAGAGAGAGAAGGAGCGATGAAATGTAGAGAGTAGGTAGAGAGTAGATAGAGGGAGGAGAGAGCGTGAGTAGAGACGAGAGTAGAGAGAGGGTGAGAGTACTAGAACAGATCAGACAAGATATACCGGACGGGGATGAATAAATTGTGCAAGGGATAAATGATGGGATAAGAGGGCTGAGTTCTTAATGTTTTGAACTAGTTCCCTCGCTTGGAATCAACCCTACTATGTTACAATTGTTTTCTTGCGAAGTCATAGAGATTTGTTATGTCAGTGTTCCTTGAGTTTTGTTCCATTTATTTATGCTGCTCAAATTGGTTCTTTTGTTTGCATTGTCTTGTACGATGACCACACTGTACATTTCCAACCTTACGTAGGATAATGGAAGTATTTTTGACTTTGACTTTGACACACACACGCACGTCGCACGCCAGCACGCTCGCACGCACACACACAAATACATATCTAACACGACAACACACCACACACACACACACAGTAGCACACGCACATGCTGACATCCACACAGGACAGCCTTTTCTTCCCTTTGAGAGTTTTGGATCTCGACGATTATATTCTAAATCTAAATGGGAAAATAAAGAAAGTTTTGCAATCCAAAATTCATTGGAAACATCGGCACAAGGTGTGCGTTTCACGTGAGGAAACATAAAATGAATTGAAGGGGTAGGGCGGACCCTGCTGAGATTGGCCATCCTGAGACTGGTATCTTGTGAACCATCACTCGTGTCCTTCTCATGTAAAGACAAGCTTATAGTCGGCAGGCTTTGTTTATTGTTTTTGTCCCCTGCCGACCATTTACCCAAGTATGGTGTATTGCTATTTGCGGTTTATTCCTATTCCTCCAATTTATTTCTGTTTTTCAAAGAATTCGACGCTTTGTTTTCACGACATAAGCCAGTAAACTCCCAAATTATCTTTCTGAACTCTGCTCTGAACTGTCTGTGAGCTACACAGAACAGGTAGAAGTTGGCAGCACAGTTACAGTACCACAGAAAAAGACTGGCATCGTAAAACACCTTGTACTGTCCGTTCTGTATTGGATCGTTCAAATCAGCATACACTTTCATTATTAAATATATCGTCCGGGGTAGAGCCAGCAGGACAAAACGAACACTGGCAGCAATCAAGGTGACAGTCAGTGAAGACACTCTCTGTTGTCTGGAATCATGGGTGGCGTGTCTTACAGAAACACATTGGTTTGTTCTCACAACAGATCTGACCAGGGTCCACAACAGAACATTGTTGAAAAGCACCATTAACACAAACGGTATGAACCGTGTGATACATTGGCGTATCCAGTCCAAGTACCGCTTTGGTCCGTACTGTATACAAGACAATCTGCTGACAAAATTGTAATGCGACAGGTTACTATTAACTGCAATGATAGTAACAATTACTATACTAGCCGTAACTCGTGACTTTCCCTTCGTCCACACAGTACTGACAATAGTAAGGGCCACAAGCGTCCATGATGAAAGCGGTTCTGCTGTGTGAAGTATGATTCTATTCAGCTTACACTGCCAATCGCTACGAGCACTGAAATAAATTATGTTAAATGTCCTGTAGAGCCAGCGTTCTAGGGGACCTATTATCAGGTGTAACTGATCAGACATGGCCAGAACTTTGAAGAAAACGCTGTAGGTGGTTGTAGGAAGACGATGCATGATCAGAATGATCAGACAATTTCCGAACAATCCAAAAACAACGACAACAGGATCCCCAATGTCCCTGATGAGATCCCGAGCCGTTATGTAAGGTCGGTTCAGGTCATTCCAGGTTGACATTGTTCTGTGTGGAACGATGTGAGACATCCCCTGTACTGGTCAGCTATGACAGTGGGTAAGTGGAAGATGGTGGGGTCAGTTTTGACTGGTTTGAATGAGCTGTACGAAAGACGAACCAAGCAAAAATCCAGGAAGATTGCGAATGACACGTCCCATGTTTTGAACAAACATTATGAACTGTTACCTTCTGGACGACGCTACAAGACTTTTAAAGTTAACTCAAGGGCATAGAAATCTTTCATCCCCAGATCCATCCACCTAACTCATGATCCTTTTAACTATGTGTTCATTGTGTTGAAAGAAACTACCTCATGTACGTGCCTGTCCTTAGACGTGTATGTACCCACATGTAATGTGTTTTTTATGCATGTATCACGTGTAATGTTAAAATGTGTACTTTATAGTCATGTATTCTAAATGCCTATGGACGTATGCATTTCAATCAAGATGTGCTATATTCACGCATGCTGAATGTCGATGTCTTTGTTATTCTGGCACCTGAACGAAATTTCTCCTTGAGAGATAATAAAGTGACTTTCCACTCTCCAGACAACACTTTCCACTTTCCACTCTCCAGACAACGAGATCCTTGCCCAGATCGTCCAGGGCTGCACTTCCAGCAGACTTAGGAGGAAGGCACTCAAGGATAATTTATCCTTAAAGCAAGTGCTGGACGAGGCCAGGAGCAGTGAGCTGGCTGAGAGCAGAGCAGCCCTCATTGAAAGTTCTTTAGCGTGTGCAGTCAACAGTGATGCTGTCTATGCCCTCAACCAACACCGCCCCCGCCAACGTGGATGAGGCCGCCAGAACCAAGGCCCAAACCAGCGTGGACAGGCACAGCACGGCAACGCAGCTGCCACACAACCACCACACCGGGATCAGCACCACAGCCATCACCGAGGTAGCCGCTACCAGCGATCCTCCAGAAGCCAGCAGAACGTGAACCAATGCCACTACTGCAGAGGAACGCCTCACGCCAAGAACAGCTGTCCTGCCAGGACACAGACGTGCTCCAGCTGCCACAAACGTGGACACTATGCCCGCGTCTGCATGTCTACCCCCAAAGTGAGACAAGTTGACATTCAGTCTTCGGATGAAGATGAATGTTTTCTCTGTGGCACGTGACACTCAACAACAGACTCCAAGAATCACAGCGCTCATCAAGAACATGCCTGTGAACTTCATCATCGATACTGGAGCGTCTGTCAACATCATTGGACAGTCTATCTATGCCTCACTCCACCCACACCCCAAACTCCTTGGTCCCTGTCCCAAAATCTTTGCCTTCGGGTCCCAGTCCTTGGCTATTTCACGGAAGAAGTCCTGTACAAGCAAAACTCCACCACAGCGAGACTGTACGTCCTGGAGTCCGATGCCTGTGCCAACCTCCTCAGCAGCAACACAGCGCAGCAACTGCAGCTCCTCCAGTTCTCCTACACACTGGACCTACATCCATCCCAGATGCGTTTCCAGAACTCTTCAGCAACTCCATGGGGCACATCCAAGGTGTGCAAGTGCGACTCCACATCGACGAGTCCATACAACCACTTGCCCAGAAACAGCGTCAGCATCCCCTTCCACGTATGGAAGAACGTAGAGAAGGAACTGGATCGCCTTGAAACATTAGACATCATAGAAAAGGTGGAAGGCGGAGATCGTATCATCGACTTCAGCCAGATGTGTGATCCCGAAACTGGAGAGCATCTTCTCCAGGCAAGGCATCCCTAGAATACTCAAAACAGACAACGGCCCTCCCTTCAACGGTGAAGAGTTCACCCGCTTCATGAAGACCTTCGGCATAGAGCACAGGAAGATAACCCCGATGTGGCCCGAGGCAAATGGAGAAGCTAAGAGATTCATGGAAACGCTCAACAAAAAACATCAGGGCATCCATCGCCGACAATGTCCCATGGAAATCCCAGCTGCCCACATTTCTCCGCCTTTACTGAGGCACACCCCACTCCTCAACAAAGGTGTCCCCCTTTGAAGCCCTCACTGGCCGAAAGATGAATGTTGGTCTGCCCAGCAAACCACCATCCAACCCAAATCTACCTCCTCATGTCCCAACCCAACTGGCTGACAATGACTGCTCCAGCAAACAGAAGATGCGCGACTACTACAACACACGTCAGCACTCCTGCCCCTGCATCTAACAACTCCGCCAAAAGCTATGTAGCCAATGTATCATAACTTACACACGAGCCGTTTTTCTATGTTCTTTTACTGATTGAAAGACATAATAATCTGGCCCCTCTACCATACAGCCCGGTGACCTAGTCCTCATGAAGCAGAAGAAGAAGAACAAACTGACTCCCCCTTACTCCCCTCTTCCCCTCACCGTCACCAAAGACTGTATAGGGGAAGATAAACATCCGGTCTCTTTTCCCTATATGAGTAGTGAGGACAGAAACACTGGTTATGTCCCTTTGAAACGTGACACATTTTACACATCGATAGGCCAGTTGAATTCTCCGTTCAAGTTCCAGTCCGAGTTTTTGGATAGCCTCCACTGTGAATAGTGTACACGTCCGCACTAACGATAACTCTATCAGCCCGGTTCGCCGAGCTTTTAAGTAATCCATCTTACCCTTTTAGAATATCTTTGCCATCACCCAGAAGAAACACACTATGATCACTGCACAGCGTGGTGATCGACGCATTGTCCGCAACTCCTCCCACTTCAAACGCCTCGCTCCCCCCTCCCCCACCCCTTCTTTGACAAAGAAGATGACGAAGAAGAAGACGAGCCGACCCAGATCCCAACGCCACGCCAGACCCAGCCACACCCATCAATGTAGATGAACGGCTCACCGGAGAACACCGGGACCTCGACCCCAACTCGAGCACCCGTGGTCACGTCTACACCTACCCGAGACCGACCCGGAACGCCCAGCCCAGGACAGCCCGGAACGCCCAGCCCAGGACAGCCCGGAACGCCCAGCCCAGGAAAGCCCGGAACAGCCCGGAACAGCCCAGCCCAGGATAGCCCGGAACGCCCAGCCCAGGACAGCCCGGAACGCCCAGCACAGGACAGCCCGGAATGCCCAGCCCAGGACAGCCCAGAATGCCCAGCCCAGGACAGCCCGGAACGCCCAGCCCAAGACAGCCCGGAACGCCCAGCCCAGGACAGCCCAGACCAGGACAGCCCAGAACGCCCAGCCCAGGACAGCCCAGAACGCCCAGCCCAGGACAGCCCGGAACGCCCAGCCCAGGACAGCCCGGAACGCCCAGACCAACCCGAGACCGTCGTCCCCCAGCCTACCTGAAGGACTACAAGCTGAACTGATATGGACAGTGTGTTCATCGTCATCCTTGTATAATATTCAAACATGATTTTTTTTAACCTTATTTCACTTGCTCATATGATGGACATCACTTACTATTACAAACTTGGAAGCTTTATAATATAAATTAGAATCCATTCTAGTCAATACACGTACTACTTTTAAATTGTTAACGCAAATAATTTTGTTTTGAATCTTGAAACTTAAAAGCCGTGACAGTGTTACATTTTATGATTTTGATATATTCCAGTGAATATTTTTTTTAAAGGAAAAGGAGAGATCGATCACAAGTGACACTCGGAAGTGAACATTTGAAGACCAAAAGTCACACTTGGAAGTGAACATTTGAAGACCACCAGTGACATTTAGAAGTGAACATTTATGTTGCTTTTATTCAAGAAAAAGGAGAAGGAAGACCAGAAGTGACACAAGTGAAAACAGACGTTAATTATATAGCTACAAGAAAATAGAACAATCATTAACAGTGCTAAACCAAATAAATTATTAATAATAAATACAAGTTCAATAGTGCAAAAGACTGACAACATAGTATTAGTCTAATGTAAAAGCTTTACTTAAGATCATTATATAGTTTTCATTAATTAGCTGATTGAACCTTTCAAATAGTCACACCCCCTTGACATCTTCATTCTAAAATATGCTTTTTGTTTGCAAGTCCTTTTCAAGTCCAATTACCTCTTATTGCTTCTGTGAAGTAAATGTTTACTATTTCAGATTATGAATTTTCATTTTATACTTGGGGAGAGATGTTGTGTTGTTTACTAGTACTTAGTATAAGAGTTAACACCCTTGACGCCAACGAGATGGGCGCGCGCTTCCGCCCCCTGCATCTAACGAGTCCGCCAAAAGCTATGTAGCCAATGTATCATCAATAAATATACTACTTACACACAAGCTGTGTTTCTATGTTCTTTTACTGATTGAAAGACATAATAATCACTAAGAGTATAGCATCCACTCTATGCAAGGGAAATAACTCTCGCGGCAGGAGGTCCACCGGCTATTATCACAACACTCTTTGACTTTGATTAAAAAGGGGATTTTTTTCTGAGTTTGCCAGATTTCAGTCGAATCACTTTCTCCACACCACCAAAAGTGGATAGCCCAAATTATAAAAAAATGATAGTTTTCCCTCGGTTGTGGTGCACCTTCCTTTTGTTTATTCAAAATGTCAATCACCCTGTATTGTAGGTCCTCTGTATCCAAAGCACAGTAGCCAGTCTTCTCCACCTTTGTAGCCTCAATCAATGAGAATTTACTTTGAGCATAAGAGTAGATCACATGAATAAAGCTCACACTTCAAGATCATGTGATCACAAAGAATAAGTACAGCCCCTGTGAACTTTTATTCACTGAACTGAATATTTGTTATCGTCCTCTTGGTTCATATGGACACATACTTTTATTCATTCAGATTTTCTCTTTTAAGGAGAGGGGAGGAAGACTCAAGAGCTCGTGAAAGTTTATCTACACATTGGCCTTTAGCCATACTATATACTACTACATACACTTTGAGAGAGAGAGAGAGAGAGAGAGAGAGAGAGAGAGAGAGAGAGAGAGAGAGAGAGAGAGAGAGAGAGAGAGAGAGAGAGGAGAGAGAGAGAGAGACACTGACACTGGGTTTATTGTCATTACCCTGGGGTCTTTTGACAAGGGGGGGAGGGGCAATAGCATATTATATCATTTGTGTTCGTTCAAATCAATGACAAATCAAATATAACAACATTGAACATCAAGAAAATAACAAAACGCCCGTCTACTCCTTGTACCACGGGCTTCAAAAAACAATGTACAAAAGCGAATGAAATTTCATAATGAGAAAACAAAAAGGTGAAAAAAATAAAATAAAAATTAAGTCTCTCTCGACCATCGACTAATTACCAAACAAAATACTACATGCTTTTCTTAATACAAATAGTTATGTAAGGAAATGAAATTTAAGTTTGTCTACTCGTTACAAAATTTCTTAATTTTAGTGCTTCTGAAATGAATTTTGAAATTGCTTTTATTGTATTTTCATTTTCAGATAGTAGCAAAGCGGAAAGCTCGTTTTTCCCTGCTGTTTCCGAATTGAAAAACGTATATTTTTTACGAAGTTCATTAAATGAGCTACACTGAAACAGAAAATGTATTTCATCGTCCAAAACAGCACCACACAAAGGACATGGAAATTCTGTGGATATCTCAGACTGAAACCATCGCTTATTTGCGTTGAAACCAAGAGTGCGTAATCTGAATTTTGCATAATTAGCTCGCTGCCATTTATCTGTTAACACTTTCAAATAAATTTCGCTTTGGAAGACATATTTAAATGAGTAAAACCATCTATACTTATCATTATGTTCTAGGTCGGCATGCCAATTCTGTTTAAAGGAGCAGATCAATCGATCTTTGAATTCCGAAATGAATTGCCGCTCGCTTCCAACACCCTGAGATACCCACACAATTCCGAAGCCATGTTCTGAAAGGATTGTTTTAATTCTAAAAGCCCAGTTTTCTCTCCCTAAATTATCTAATTGAATTAGCATCATATCGTATGCTTGTCTGCATAAACGTGTCTGTGGAAGTTTTAACAGTTTTAACCAGTATTTTATACTTTTGACAAAGGTTCTTATGTACAAGGGATACCTTCCAGTTTCACCATAAAGAATTGTATTTGAAGAGTGAATTGGCACTTGCAGAAAAAGTTTCATTGCATATGTGTGGACTCTCTCAATAGATATATTTGGAAGTGCACCCCATATTTCGGCTGCATATGTTAAAATGGGTTCTATATGAGTGTCAAATAATTTCCAAAATATGGAACAATCTATGCAATTAAGCTTTTTCAATGTTTTCAAAATCTGAATTACACCCCTTTTTCCTTTTTCTACAAGATTCTTCCCAAGTGTAATTTAAACTTAACTTTGTTGAAAATATTGTTCCCAAATATTTATAAGTGTTAACAACTGTAACTTCTTCGTTGCCATATAACCATTTTTCATGTCTCGATAGATGCCCACCCTTTCTGAATACTATTATATTTGTCTTTTGTAAGTTAACTCTCAAACCCAAGTGATCAGCTTCTTCCTTTAAGGCATTTAGTTGATTTTGCAATCCATTAACAGTTCTGGACAAAAGTGCCACATCATCTGCAAAAAGCAGCAAAAATATCTCTATTGCCCCTGAATAATTTGTACACCATGTTTTCCTTTTTTTGACACTTCAAGTGCCAATTCATTCATAAAAAAAGAAAACAAATTCGGACTTAGAAGACAGCCTTGCTTAACACCATTGTGTGACGTAATTGACCTGCACGCCCCACTTTCTCCGTTGTTGGGATCCACTAATTCCCTGCCGACTGAAGCCCCTTGTCTCTAAGCCATAGAGATCTACATCCACCTTCTCCTGTGATTATCAGCAGGGCATCGTGGGCAGGACGATCATCCCTGACTCACAAGCAACAAGACGGGAACGCCGCCAAGATGCCCCGCACCCAGAATCCGCGAGGAGACCACGCCTGAACCGTGCCATCCCGCGACGCCGTAACTGGAACGACTGGGAGCTACTCTCACCTGACGAGCAAGCCCAGCCACCCCAGCACTCGCCGATCACTACGGAGGAACTTGACAATAGCTAAGTTCCCAGAACCGCGCCAATCATTTGAACTTTCCCCCTGGCACTGAAGACACTTAGTGACCCTTCCTGTTTGGGGCTAACCTTCTAGAAAGACAAAAGTCTTGTAAATCCTTTCGGATTCCATTGTTTTTTTTTTCACATTTTTTGTTTTGGCGCCATTGAGCTGCTTTATTATTATTGTTGCATAATCTTATGCAGATTTTGTGAGTAAATAAAATACAAGTGTCAAATAATCCTGAACCCTTTGGTCAGACTGATGAGAGTGGGAGTCTTGTAATTTCATGTAAAACCCTACTTCTCTCTGTCTGCCATTTAGAGCAATTCAACCACTTGTATTTTGTATTTCTTACAACCATACGAGCCAGAACCCGGGCACAAATATAAATTTATTAGATGAAAAGGGGCCGGGAAAGTTGCTCATCTCCCATACCCTAGAGAAGTGGGCTAAAGGCAAATTTTCTACTTGAAAATTTAACACACTAAAAGTCTTCCCTAGGGACTTAGCCTTTTAACCCATTACCTCGTCACACATTGAAACAATCAAAATAATCTGAGTACATTCCATTCATACGTACACATGCAAGCACTGAACTGTAAACACCTTTTAGAGCCTTGTACATTTTACCGTTAACACCAGACTTACGTAAAACATCCCATAAAGCATTTCGATTTACAGAATCAAAGGCTTTTCTAAAATCAACAAAAGCCACATATAATTTATAGTTACTGAATAAAGACTTTTCAACCAATGAACAAAGTGTAAAAATATGATCTATAGTGCTGTAGTTTGATCGGAAACCCGCTTGTTGTTCGATTATTTTTTCTTCATTTTCAACCCATACTTTTAGTCTGTTGTTTAATATATGGGTGTATACTTTACTTAAAATACTTGTTAGGGCTATACCACGATAATTGTCGGGGTTATTAATGTCTCCTTTTTTATATAGTGGGATAAGTATTGATTTGGTCCATTCCAAAGGGAAAACTCCATTCTCAAAAATGTCATTAAATAATTGTATAATAAAGTCGATCATAGCTGCATTTCCTTACTTCAACATTTCTCCAACTAGCTTGTCTGGGCCAGCACTCTTACCTGATTGTAAATGTTTTATGCCTGCTAGAACTTCCTCTTTGGTGATAGGTTCATTAAACAAGGGAACAAACTCCTGATCTTCCTCTACTATATCATCTTCATCTAAGGCTACATCATTATCTAAGTCGTTAAAAACATTAAAGAAATGGTCACGCCACTGATGCATAGGAATATCGTTATAAATAAAAGATTTTCTGTTTACAGACTTTATTACAGACCAAAACGTCTTTGAGTCAGTGACTGAATCTGTAAGTTTCTTTAGCCTTTCTACTTCGAACTTCTTTTCCTTCAATTCTCTTAAATCAACATATTGTTTGCGGGAAGTGGCATATTCTTGTCGTTTTAGAATCTTGTCTTTTAATGTTTTACATCGCTGATATCTTTTCAACAGTCTTTTCACTTCCTTCTTCTTGCGCTCACACTCATCATCCCACCAATCATTAGCTTTTTTACACCCTTTCCCTACTGTCCTAACCATGCATGCAGCAGCTGAACACAAAGCAACAGTAAACTGTTGTACACTATCATCAATACTATGTCCTAACAATCGAGTAGCTCTCTGCACACTTTCCTGAAAATCGTCACTATCTAGCTCTTGTTTAAAAATACCTGCATTTTCCTCTGACCAAACAATTCTTTCTTCGCCTATCTGATCTGTTTTGTCGTTAGTAGAACAACCACATACAGTTTCCCACGTGACTTCAACTGCTAAGTGCCAAGAAAAAATGCAATCACCAACCTTCAAATCACATCGTGATAACATATCAAAAGGAACTAAAAAATAATCGATAACGCTTGAACCATTAGGGGAAACAAAAGTGCATTCACCATTTTTATCACTAGTGCAAAAAACATTCAGGATAGCCAAATCAAACATGTAGCAAAAATCCAAAAGAGTTTTACCAAAGTTGTTCACACAATCATCTTTAGAATGACGCTTACAATCCTCACCATCCACGCACCCACTCTTTTCATCCCACTCATACATCAACATCTCTTCACCCTCCACCTGATTCTGTCCCGTTCTGACATTCAAATCGCCTGTGATAACGAAATAATTCTCATCTTTATCAAAATGCTGTAATAAATGTTCCTCAAGTAACAACACACCATCTTTAATTAATGCGTTAGAATATATAGGAGCTCCCTCAGGAGCAATATAACAAGCTATAAAAAGGACATCTTTATCCGACCCAAAAACATTTTTATTAATTTTTACAGCAACTGTGTTATCACAATCCAAGCGCACTTCTTTCACCCACTTTTCCAAACTCTTTCTCACCAGCAACAGCACACCACCAGAACGCCTTCCAAAATAAGACAACTTCTTTGCAGGCGCGTAAAATTTTAGATAATCCAAGAAAATACTGTCAAAATCAAACGAAGAATCAAGAAAGGTTTCTGTAAGGCAAATGACATCAAATTTATTAACATAATTTATAAAGCTAACATCTTTTAATTTACGAAATAAACCTTCAATATTGTAGTTGAGAAATTTCAGCTGTTTGTGATGGTCGAACCTGGCCTATGGCTTCTTAGAAACATTCGATCGCAGGCTCCTGTCACTCCCACTCTTCCCTCTTCCAAGCGCGGAACTCGTTCGACAACTACTGCCCTGCTGGTTTCCAAGATAAGCCCTTAAACCTGTCTGCTTAGTTGTTGCACGGACTTCTATACACGTGTATATAAATCCGTGGTTGTTGTCATACCTCCACGTGAAAAACGTGGGTCACTGTGACATCGGCCTGTCGTATCCAGAGAAGGGGAATCCCCTTTACCCCCACCCTTATCCCCAGCTTTACCCCCACCATCCGATTGACGCTTCTCACTCCCACTACCAAGAAGGGGGCTGTAACCACCTGTAGCTTCGCTGCTCATAACAGGATGGGTGACACACGTGCCGGGGGAGGGGGGCGGAGGAGGGGAGGACGGAGCGCCCTCAACCCCACTCCCATTCCCACTCCTGGCTAGAGTGTCGTCTGCTTCAGTAGATTTCTCTTTCCTCTCGTCTGCACACACTTTGTCTGTATTAGAGTGGGCTTGCTGCGTAGGCCTAGGTGTAAACATACGCCCACTGTGTGTGTTGTCTGTCAGTTTCGTTGTTATGCCATCAGTTTGTCTGTAATCAGTCCCTCTGTTTCCTGGTCGATTGTCAGTCTGTCTGTTAGCTGTCCTGTCATCAGTCTGTCTGTAATCAGTCCCTTTGTTTCCTGGACGATTGTCAGACTGTCTGTTAGCTGTCCTGTCCTGTCCTATCATTAGTCCTGTCCTGTCATCAGTCTGTCTGTAATCAGTCCCTCTGTTTCCAGGTCGATTGCCAAACTGTCTGTCACAGATCACTAGACGGCCTCTCTGAAAGATTGCTCTCTTGCCTTGCCTCCACGCGTCACTCATGATCTGGGCCTGGGCCTTTGTTCTGTCATTTGAAATCTTAATGCCTTTGTCCTGAAACTGTTGTCTAACGTGTTGATCAGCAATCAATGTCTGTTTGTCCTTCCATTTCGCAAATTTCACAATCATAGGCCTATGTTGTCCTGGTCGTTCCTGTCCTGTCCTGTGTGCTCGTATAATGTCGTCTTCAGTCCAGTCCTTTGGCCCATCAACACTGTTCAGCACGTCCACCACTGGCTTGGCACAACTGTCAAAGCTTTCTCTAGCACCTTGTTGGGGAATGCCAAAAAACCTTAAATTGTCTCTGCGTGAGAAGTCTTCCAGTCGGTCAGTATCTGCTTGGAGTTGATTGATCTCCTCTGTCATGTCTCTAATGGTATCAGTCAGACGATGAACGTCTTCCTTTCCCTCACTGGACTCAACAGACAGCTGACGTATGTCAGAAGTCATGTCAGTCACAGTCTGTGTCAGCTGTCTGTGTTTGTGTTCTAGATTATCACATCGTTTCTTTATTTCTTGACATTGTACCTTTACCTGACTCAGATCTTCTTTTATTTCACTCATATCATGTCTAAGTATACCAGTCTGGTCGTTCAGCTGCTGCTGGTTCTGGAGCTGGTGCTGGTTCAGCTGGTGCTGGCTCCACTGTTGGTGCTGGTTCAGCTGCTGCTGCATGGCCTGCATTAGTGTGTCCACTAGCGACTGGTACTCTGCCGGTGTGTTCAGTAATTTGACTGAATCGGATGTGTTCAGTATTCCGACTGATTCGTGATCGTGTTGTTGTTGATCACTGGGGCCTGATGAGCCTGAAACTGAGCCTGATGAGCCTGCAGAGTCCGGACCCAGATTCGATTCAATGTCTCCAGACAGGAGCAGCCTGCGGGATGTAAACAAGGCATGGGCAGCACAACAAACTGAGAACAACACTGGCACCATGTGTGCCATCAGCTGACACGAACCGACACCGCCACACAACACATCTCGCTCAGCAAACTTGGTGCCCCTGGCTGACACATGACACAACACACAAAACACATCTCGTCTCAGCAAACTTGGTGCCCCTTAACAATCCATTATTATCAAGCAAGACAATGTCCATCGACAAGATTTGACTGGCATTCGAGAGAAGACACCCCACCAAACCCACAACATAAACGCCAACAACGAAAGCAACAACAACATCGCCAGTTGACACAGGTGTGTTACTGTCCTTGATTCCGCTCACCTGTTGAAACTGCCTTGACCCCTTGCACTGCAAAATTGACCCACTTTGCACTCGACCATAAAAAGCGCCGATAACAGCCCTCCATGCCGTTAAGTCAATCATTTTTCACGATAGGTATCAACACTATGTACATACATGCTTAATTCACACAGTTCTGAAATATTACAGTCCTCTAAAACTCCACAAGAAACCAAAACGAGCGCAGCCATTTACAACACCTGTTTACTTCTCGCCATTACCCATCAGGCCCCCGGAGAGAGAGAGAGAGAGAGAGAGAGAGAGAGAGAGAGAGAGAGAGAAACAGAGACAGATAAACTGAGGGAGAGAATGGATAAGTTTACTAATGTGTTATAAAGGTACAATGAATAAATTTCAAATGCATCTTTTCACCTTACTCTCTCTCACACTCGAATGAGAGAAAAATACAATAATAATAAAGTACGTTCAAACACGCTACAAGTTCTTCTATCGCAGATGTTCTACATAATGTGGTGAACACGAGTCAGTGAATCCTGTTCATAGAATTGTCCGTCACCTCACAAAGAGAGGAAGAGATCCATGCATAAATTATCAAAATAGTGACCTTGACATAAAAAAAACCTAAATTTCGTTTAGGGGCCATAATTATTATCTTCTACACTGTTGGACTTACAGTCTTCAAACTGGGCATGTAGAGCAGTGGCTTGTGGCAATTCTGATGATGGGGTACTGATCAAAGATCAAGGATTTCAGTAGACCTTGAAAGTGGTTGGGGTCTAAAAATTGGCGTTTTAGAGCCATATTTTCCACATTTGTGCTTGACAGAAGCGCTTCAGGGGGGAGGAGTTAAATGTCGCCGAGTGGCAGGCATGTCCCTGTTTCTCTTCACCCTTATATCCTGTGAACTATTGCATGAAATTACTTCAGATTTTCTCTGTTGGTGTAGTAAAATGACAACAAGACATTGGTGTCATGTGTCATATGTGCGTGTTATTGCATGCCGCGTGCATGGGTTTTCTTTTTTAAACAGTGAGTTAGATAATTATATTTTTCTTTCTTTCAATTTGTGGTGTAGGCCCACAATTGTAGAATTGGTGTGCGGCCACACTAACGAAACAGGGTCCTGTAAGATTGAGAAGTGGGCTGAACTGCGCTCACTGTACTAGAATGTGTGTGTGG
>JAGGCT020004092.1:326831-341831 GCA_017654935.2 Phymorhynchus buccinoides | reverse complement strand
CCCTTTACCCCACCAGGGGCCTTGTCCCTTTACCCCCACCAGGGGCCTTGTCCCTTTACCCCACCAGGGGCCTTGTTGTCCCTTTACCCCCACCAGGGGCCTTGTCCCTTTACCCCACCAGGGGCCTTGTCCCTTTACCCCCCACCAGGGGCCTTGTCCCTTTACCCCCACCAGGGGCCTTGTCCCTTTACCCCACCAGGGGCCTTGTCCCTTTACCCCACCAGGGGCCTTGTCCCTTTACCCCCACCAGGGGCCTTGTCCCTTTACCCCACCAGGGGCCTTGTCCCTTTACCCCCACCAGGGGCCTTGTCCCTTTACCCCACCAGGGGCCTTGTCCCTTTACCCCCACCAGGGGCCTTGTCCCTTTACCCCCACCAGGGGCCTTGTCCCTTTACCCCACCAGGGGCCTTGTCCCTTTACCCCCACCAGGGGCCTTGTCCCTTTACCCCACCAGGGGCCTTGTCCCTTTACCCCCACCAGGGGCCTTGTCCCTTTACCCCCACCAGGGGCCTTGTCCCTTTACCCCCACCAGGGGCCTTGTCCCTTTACCCCCACCAGGGGCCTTGTCCCTTTACCCCCACCAGGGGCCTTGCCCCTTTACCCCCACCAGGGGCCTTGTCCCTTTACCCCCACCAGGGGCCTTGCCCCTTTACCCCCACCAGGGGCCTTGTCCCTTTACCCCCACCAGGGGCCTTGTCCCTTTACCCCCACCAGGGGCCTTGTCCCTTTACCCCCACCAGGGGCCTTGTCCCTTTACCCCCACCAGGGGCCTTGTCCCTTTACCCCACCAGGGGCCTTGTCCCTTTACCCCCACCAGGGGCCTTGTCCCCCCTTTACCCCCACCAGGGGCCTTGTCCCTTTACCCCCACCAGGGGCCTTGCCCCTTTACCCCCACCAGGGGCCTTGCCCCTTTACCCCCACCAGGGGCCTTGCCCCTAAACCCCACCAGGGGCCTTGCCCCTTTACCCCCACCAGGGGCCTTGTCCCTTTACCCCCACCAGGGGCCTTGTCCCTTTTTACCCCCACCAGGGGCCTTGTCCCTTTACCCCCCCCACCAGGGGCCTTGTCCCTTTACCCCACCAGGGGCCTTGCCCCTTTACCCCCACCAGGGGCCTTGCCCCTTTACCCCCACCAGGGGCCTTGTCCCTTTACCCCCACCAGGGGCCTTGCCCCTTTACCCCACCAGGGGCCTTGTCCCTTTACCCCACCAGGGGCCTTGCCCCTTTACCCCCACCAGGGGCCTTGCCCCTTTACCCCCACCAGGGGCCTTGCCCCTTTACCCCCACCAGGGGCCTTGCCCCTTTACCCCCCCCCACCAGGGGCCTTGTCCCTTTACCCCCACCAGGGGCCTTGCCCCTTTACCCCACCAGGGGCCTTGTCCCTTTACCCCACCAGGGGCCTTGCCCCTTTACCCCCACCAGGGGCCTTGCCCCTTTACCCCACCAGGGGCCTTGCCCCTTTACCCCCACCAGGGGCCTTGCCCCTTTACCCCCACCAGGGGCCTTGCCCCTTTACCCCACCAGGGGCCTTGCCCCTTTACCCCACCAGGGGCCTTGCCCCTTTACCCCCACCAGGGGCCTTGCCCCTTTACCCCCACCAGGGGCCTTGCCCCTTTACCCCACCAGGGGCCTTGCCCCTTTACCCCCACCAGGGGCCTTGCCCCTTTACCCCCACCAGGGGCCTTGCCCCTTTACCCCCACCAGGGGCCTTGCCCCTTTACCCCCACCAGGGGCCTTGCCCCTTTACCCCCACCAGGGGCCTTGCCCCTTTACCCCCACCAGGGGCCTTGTCCCTTTACCCCCACCAGGGGCCTTTACCCCCACCAGGGGCCTTGCCCCTTTACCCCCACCAGGGGCCTTGCCCCTTTACCCCCACCAGGGGCCTTGTCCCTTTACCCCCACCAGGGGCCTTGCCCCTTTACCCCCACCAGGGGCCTTGTCCCTTTACCCCCACCAGGGGCCTTGCCCCTTTACCCCCACCAGGGGCCTTGCCCCTTTACCCCCACCAGGGGCCTTGCCCCTTTACCCCCACCAGGGGCCTTGCCCCTTTACCCCACCAGGGGCCTTGCCCCTTTACCCCCACCAGGGGCCTTGCCCCTTTACCCCACCACCAGGGGCCTTGCCCCTTTACCCCCACCAGGGGCCTTGCCCCTTTACCCCCACCAGGGGCCTTGCCCCTTTACCCCACCACCAGGGGCCTTGCCCCTTTACCCCCACCACCCCCACCAGGGGCCTTGCCCCTTTACCCCCACCAGGGGCCTTGCCCCTTTACCCCCCACCAGGGGCCTTGCCCCTTTACCCCCACCAGGGGCCTTGCCCCTTTACCCCCACCAGGGGCCTTGCCCCTTTACCCCACCAGGGGCCTTGCCCCTTTACCCCCCACCAGGGGCCTTGTCCCTTTACCCCACCAGGGGCCTTGCCCCTTTACCCCAACCAGGGGCCTTGCCCCTTTACCCCCCACCAGGGGCCTTGCCCCTTTACCCCCACCAGGGGCCTTGCCCCTTTACCCCCACCAGGGGCCTTGCCCCTTTACCCCCACCAGGGGCCTTGCCCCTTTACCCCACCAGGGGCCTTGCCCCTTTACCCCCACCAGGGGCCTTGCCCCTTTACCCCACCAGGGGCCTTGCCCCTTTACCCCCACCAGGGGCCTTGCCCCTTTACCCCCACCAGGGGCCTTGCCCCTTTACCCCCACCAGGGGCCTTGCCCCTTTACCCCCACCAGGGGCCTTGCCCCTTTACCCCCACCAGGGGCCTTGCCCCTTTACCCCCACCAGGGGCCTTGCCCCTTTACCCCACCAGGGGCCTTGCCCCTTTACCCCCACCAGGGGCCTTGCCCCTTTACCCCCACCAGGGGCCTTGCCCCTTTACCCCCACCAGGGGCCTTGCCCCTTTACCCCACCAGGGGCCTTGCCCCTTTACCCCACCAGGGGCCCTTGCCCCTTTACCCCCACCAGGGGCCTTGCCCCTTTACCCCCACCAGGGGCCTTGCCCCTTTACCCCCACCAGGGGCCTTGCCCCTTTACCCCCACCAGGGGCCTTGTCCCTTTACCC
Source organism: Phymorhynchus buccinoides (assembly GCA_017654935.2). Classification (NCBI taxonomy): domain Eukaryota; kingdom Metazoa; phylum Mollusca; class Gastropoda; order Neogastropoda; family Raphitomidae; genus Phymorhynchus; species Phymorhynchus buccinoides. The sequence goes on along the minus strand of JAGGCT020004092.1, from coordinate 338,781 downwards.
CCACCAGGGGCCTTGCCCCTTTACCCCCACCAGGGGCCTTGCCCCTTTACCCCCACCAGGGGCCTTGCCCCTTTACCCCCACCTTGCCCCTTTAGGGGCCTTGTTTACCCCACCAGGGGCCTTGTCCCTTTACCCCCACCAGGGGCCTTGTCCCCTTGTCCCTTTACCCCCACCAGGGGCCTTGCCCCTTTACCCCACCAGGGGCCTTGCCCCTTTACCCCACCAGGGGCCTTGCCCCTTTACCCCACCAGGGGCCTTGCCCCTTTACCCCCACCAGGGGCCCCCTTTACCCCCACCAGGGGCCTTGTCCCTTTACCCCACCAGGGGCCTTGTCCCTTTACCCCCACCAGGGGCCTTGCCCCTTTACCCCACCAGGGGCCTTGCCCCTTTACCCCCACCAGGGGCCTTGCCCCTTTACCCCACCAGGGGCCTTGCCCCTTTACCCCACCAGGGGCCTTGCCCCTTTACCCCACCAGGGGCCTTGCCCCTTTACCCCACCAGGGGCCTTGCCCCTTTACCCCACCAGGGGCCTTGCCCCTTTACCCCCACCAGGGGCCTTGCCCCTTTACCCCCACCAGGGGCCTTGCCCCTTTACCCCCACCAGGGGCCTTGCCCCTTTACCCCCACCAGGGGCCTTGCCCCTTTACCCCCCCAGGGGCCTTGCCCCTTTACCCCCACCAGGGGCCTTGCCCCTTTACCCCACCAGGGGCCTTGCCCCTTTACCCCACCAGGGGCCTTGCCCCTTTACCCCCACCAGGGGCCTTGCCCCTTTACCCCCACCAGGGGCCTTGCCCCTTTACCCCACCAGGGGCCTTGCCCCTTTACCCCACCAGGGGCCTTGCCCCTTTACCCCACCAGGGGCCTTGCCCCTTTACCCCACCAGGGGCCTTGCCCCTTTACCCCACCAGGGGCCTTGTCCCTTTACCCCCACCAGGGGCCTTGTCCCTTTACCCCACCAGGGGCCTTGCCCCTTTACCCCACCAGGGGGGGCCTTGCCCCTTTACCCCCACCAGGGGCCTTGTCCCTTTACCCCCACCAGGGGCCTTGCCCCCCCACCAGGGGCCTTTACCCCACCAGGGGCCTTGCCCCTTTACCCCACCAGGGGCCTTGCCCCTTTACCCCACCCTTGCCCCTTTACCCCCACCAGGGGCCTTGTACCCCACACCAGGGGCCTTGCCCCTTTACCCCACCAGGGGCCTTGCCCCTTTACCCCCACCAGGGGCCTTGCCCCTTTACCCCACCAGGGGCCTTGCCCCTTTACCCCACCAGGGGCCTTGCCCCTTTACCCCCACCAGGGGCCTTGCCCCTTTACCCCACCAGGGGCCTTGCCCCTTTACCCCCACCAGGGGCCTTGCCCCTTTACCCCACCAGGGGCCTTGCCCCTTTACCCTTTACCCCACCAGGGGCCTTGGGCCTTGCCACCCCCCTTTACCCCACCAGGGGCCTTGCCCCTTTACCCCCACCAGGGGCCTTGCCCCTTTACCCCACCAGGGGCCTTGCCCCTTTACCCCACCAGGGGCCTTGCCCCTTTACCCCCACCAGGGGCCTTGTCCCTTTACCCCACCAGGGGCCTTGCCCCTTTACCCCACCACCAGGGGCCTTGCCCCTTTACCCCCACCAGGGGCCTTGCCCCTTTACCCCACCAGGGGCCTTGCCCCTTTACCCCACCAGGGGCCTTGTCCCTTTACCCCCACCAGGGGCCTTGCCCCTTTACCCCCACCAGGGGCCTTGCCCCTTTACCCCACCAGGGGCCTTGTCCCTTTACCCCCACCAGGGGCCTTGCCCCTTTACCCCCACCAGGGGCCTTGCCCCTTTACCCCCACCAGGGGCCTTGCCCCTTTACCCCCACCAGGGGCCTTGTCCCTTTACCCCACCAGGGGCCTTGCCCCTTTACCCCACCAGGGGCCTTGCCCCTTTACCCCCACCAGGGGCCTTGCCCCTTTACCCCCACCAGGGGCCTTGCCCCTTTACCCCCACCAGGGGCCTTGCCCCTTTACCCCCACCAGGGGCCTTGCCCCTTTACCCCCACCAGGGGCCTTGCCCCTTTACCCCACCAGGGGCCTTGCCCCTTTACCCCACCAGGGGCCTTGCCCCTTTACCCCCACCAGGGGCCTTGCCCCCCACCAGGGGCCTTGCCCCTTTACCCCCACCAGGGGCCTTGCCCCTTTACCCCCACCAGGGGCCTTGCCCCTTTACCCCACCAGGGGCCTTGCCCCTTTACCCCCACCAGGGGCCTTGTCCCTTTACCCCACCAGGGGCCTTGTCCCTTTACCCCCACCAGGGGCCTTGTCCCTTTACCCCACCACCAGGGGCCTTGCCCCTTTACCCCACCAGGGGCCTTGCCCCTTTACCCCCACCAGGGGCCTTGCCCCTTTACCCCACCAGGGGCCTTGCCCCTTTACCCCCACCAGGGGCCTTGTCCCTTTACCCCCACCAGGGGCCTTGCCCCTTTACCCCCACCAGGGGCCTTGCCCCTTTACCCCACCAGGGGCCTTGGGGCCCCCTTTACCCCCACCAGGGGCCTTGCCCCTTTACCCCCACCAGGGGCCTTGTCCCTTTACCCCACCAGGGGCCTTGCCCCTTTACCCCCACCAGGGGCCTTGTCCCTTTACCCCCACCAGGGGCCTTGCCCCCCCACCAGGGGCCTTTTTACCCCCACCAGGGGCCTTGTCCCTTTACCCCCACCAGGGGCCTTGCCCCTTTACCCCCACCAGGGGCCTTGCCCCTTTACCCCACCAGGGGCCTTGCCCCTTTACCCCCACCAGGGGCCTTGCCCCTTTACCCCCACCAGGGGCCTTGTCCCTTTACCCCCACCAGGGGCCTTGTCCCTTTACCCCACCAGGGGCCTTGTCCCTTTACCCCCACCAGGGGCCTTGCCCCTTTACCCCCACCAGGGGCCTTGCCCCTTTACCCCCACCAGGGGCCTTGCCCCTTTACCCCCACCAGGGGCCTTGCCCCTTTACCCCCACCAGGGGCCTTGCCCCTTTACCCCCACCAGGGGCCTTGCCCCTTTACCCCCACCAGGGGCCTTGCCCCTTTACCCCACCAGGGGCCTTGCCCCTTTACCCCCACCAGGGGCCTTGTCCCTTTACCCCCACCAGGGGCCTTGTCCCTTTACCCCCACCACCTTGGGGCCTTGCCCCTTTACCCCCACCAGGGGCCTTGTCCCTTTACCCCCACCAGGGGCCTTGCCCCTTTACCCCCACCAGGGGCCTTGCCCCTTTACCCCCACCAGGGGCCTTGCCCCTTTACCCCACCAGGGGCCTTGCCCCTTTACCCCCACCAGGGGCCTTGTCCCTTTACCCCCACCAGGGGCCTTGTCCCTTTACCCCACCACCAGGGGCCTTGCCCCTTTACCCCCACCAGGGGCCTTGCCCCTTTACCCCCACCAGGGGCCTTGCCCCTTTACCCCCACCAGGGGCCTTGCCCCTTTACCCCCACCAGGGGCCTTGCCCCTTTACCCCCACCAGGGGCCTTGCCCCTTTACCCCACCAGGGGCCTTGCCCCTTTACCCCACCAGGGGCCTTGCCCCTTTACCCCCACCAGGGGCCTTGCCCCTTTACCCCCACCAGGGGCCTTGTCCCTTTACCCCCACCAGGGGCCTTGTCCCTTTACCCCCACCAGGGGCCTTGCCCCTTTACCCCCACCAGGGGCCTTGTCCCTTTACCCCCACCAGGGGCCTTGTCCCCTTTACCCCACCAGGGGCCTTGCCCCTTTACCCCCACCAGGGGCCTTGCCCCTTTACCCCACCAGGGGCCTTGCCCCTTTACCCCCACCAGGGGCCTTGCCCCTTTACCCCCACCAGGGGCCTTGCCCCTTTACCCCACCAGGGGCCTTGCCCCTTTACCCCCACCAGGGGCCTTGTCCCTTTACCCCCACCAGGGGCCTTGTCCCCTTTACCCCCACCAGGGGCCTTGCCCCTTTACCCCCACCAGGGGCCCCTTTACCCCCACCAGGGGCCTTGTCCCTTTACCCCACCAGGGGCCTTGCCCCTTTACCCCCACCAGGGGCCTTGCCCCTTTACCCCACCAGGGGCCTTGCCCCTTTACCCCACCAGGGGCCTTGCCCCTTTACCCCACCAGGGGCCTTGCCCCTTTACCCCCACCAGGGGCCTTGTCCCTTTACCCCCACCAGGGGCCTTGCCCCTTTACCCCCACCAGGGGCCTTGTCCCTTTACCCCCACCAGGGGCCCCTTTACCCCACCAGGGGCCTTGTCCCTTTACCCCCACCAGGGGCCTTGTCCCTTTACCCCACCAGGGGCCTTGCCCCTTTACCCCCACCAGGGGCCTTGTCCAGGGGCCTTACCCTTTACCCCACCAGGGGCCTTGCCCCTTTACCCCACCAGGGGCCTTGTCCCTTTACCCCACCAGGGGCCTTGTCCCTTTACCCCACCAGGGGCCTTGTCCCTTTACCCCACCAGGGGCCTTGCCCCTTTACCCCACCACCAGGGGCCTTGCCCCTTTACCCCCACCAGGGGCCTTGCCCCTTTACCCCCACCAGGGGCCTTGCCCCTTTACCCCACCAGGGGCCTTGTCCCTTTACCCCCACCAGGGGCCTTGCCCCTTTACCCCCACCAGGGGCCTTGTCCCTTTACCCCCACCAGGGGCCTTGCCCCTTTACCCCCACCAGGGGCCTTGTCCCTTTACCCCCACCAGGGGCCTTGTCCCTTTACCCCCACCAGGGGCCTTGTCCCTTTACCCCCACCAGGGGCCTTGTCCCTTTACCCCACCAGGGGCCTTGTCCCTTTACCCCCACCAGGGGCCTTGTCCCTTTACCCCACCAGGGGCCTTGTCCCTTTACCCCCACCAGGGGCCTTGTCCCTTTACCCCACCAGGGGCCTTGCCCCTTTACCCCACCAGGGGCCTTGTCCCTTTACCCCACCAGGGGCCTTGTCCCTTTACCCCCACCAGGGGCCTTGTCCCCTTTACCCCCACCAGGGGCCTTGTCCCTTTACCCCACCAGGGGCCCCCCTTTACCCCACCAGGGGCCTTGTCCCTTTACCCCACCAGGGGCCTTGCCCCTTTACCCCCACCAGGGGCCTTGTCCCTTTACCCCCACCAGGGGCCTTGTCCCTTTACCCCCACCAGGGGCCTTGCCCCTTTACCCCCACCAGGGGCCTTGTCCCTTTACCCCCACCAGGGGCCTTGTCCCTTTACCCCACCAGGGGCCTTGCCCCTTTACCCCCACCAGGGGCCTTGCCCCTTTACCCCCACCAGGGGCCTTGCCCCTTTACCCCCACCAGGGGCCTTGCCCCTTTACCCCCACCAGGGGCCTTGCCCCTTTACCCCCACCAGGGGCCTTGCCCCTTTACCCCCACCAGGGGCCTTGTCCCTTTACCCCCACCAGGGGCCTTGCCCCTTTACCCCCACCAGGGGCCTTGTCCCTTTACCCCCACCAGGGGCCTTGCCCCTTTACCCCCACCAGGGGCCTTGCCCCTTTACCCCCACCAGGGGCCTTGCCCCTTTACCCCCACCAGGGGCCTTGCCCCTTTACCCCCAGGGGCCTTGCCCCTTTACCCCCACCAGGGGCCTTGTCCCTTTACCCCCACCAGGGGCCTTGCCCCTTTACCCCCACCAGGGGCCTTGCCCCTTTACCCCCACCAGGGGCCTTGCCCCTTTACCCCCACCAGGGGCCTTGCCCCTTTACCCCCACCAGGGGCCTTGCCCCTTTACCCCCACCAGGGGCCTTGTCCCTTTACCCCACCAGGGGCCTTGCCCCTTTACCCCCACCAGGGGCCTTGCCCCTTTACCCCCACCAGGGGCCTTGCCCCTTTACCCCCACCAGGGGCCTTGCCCCTTTACCCCACCAGGGGCCTTGTCCCTTTACCCCACCAGGGGCCTTGCCCCTTTACCCCCACCAGGGGCCTTGTCCCTTTACCCCCACCAGGGGCCTTGTCCCTTTACCCCCACCAGGGGCCTTGCCCCTTTACCCCCACCAGGGGCCTTGCCCCTTTACCCCCACCAGGGGCCTTGCCCTTTACCCCACCAGGGGCCTTGCCCCTTTACCCCCACCAGGGGCCTTGCCCCTTTACCCCACCAGGGGCCTTGTCCCTTTACCCCACCAGGGGCCTTGTCCCTTTACCCCACCAGGGGCCTTGCCCCTTTACCCCACCAGGGGCCTTGCCCCTTTACCCCCACCAGGGGCCTTGCCCCTTTACCCCCACCAGGGGCCTTGCCCCTTTACCCCACCAGGGGCCTTGCCCCTTTACCCCCACCAGGGGCCTTGTCCCTTTACCCCACCAGGGGCCTTGCCCCTTTACCCCCACCAGGGGCCTTGCCCCTTTACCCCCACCAGGGGCCTTGCCCCTTTACCCCCACCAGGGGCCTTGCCCCTTTACCCCACCAGGGGCCTTGTCCCTTTACCCCACCAGGGGCCTTGCCCCTTTACCCCCACCAGGGGCCTTGCCCCTTTACCCCCACCAGGGGCCTTGCCCCTTTACCCCCACCAGGGGCCTTGCCCCTTTACCCCCACCAGGGGCCTTGCCCCTTTACCCCCACCAGGGGCCTTGCCCCTTTACCCCACCAGGGGCCTTGTCCCTTTACCCCACACCAGGGGCCTTGCCCCTTTACCCCCACCAGGGGCCTTGCCCCTTTACCCCCACCAGGGGCCTTGTCCCTTTACCCCCACCAGGGGCCTTGCCCCTTTACCCCCACCAGGGGCCTTGCCCCTTTACCCCCACCAGGGGCCTTGCCCCTTTACCCCCACCAGGGGCCTTGTCCCTTTACCCCACCAGGGGCCTTGTCCCTTTACCCCACCAGGGGCCTTGCCCCTTTACCCCCACCAGGGGCCTTGCCCCTTTACCCCCACCAGGGGCCTTGTCCCTTTACCCCACCAGGGGCCTTGCCCCTTTACCCCCACCAGGGGCCTTGTCCCTTTACCCCCACCAGGGGCCTTGCCCCTTTACCCCCACCAGGGGCCTTGCCCCTTTACCCCACCAGGGGCCTTGCCCCTTTACCCCCACCAGGGGCCTTGTCCCTTTACCCCCACCAGGGGCCTTGTCCCTTTACCCCACCAGGGGCCTTGCCCCTTTACCCCCTTTACACCAGGGGCCTTGTCCCTTTACCCCACCAGGGGCCTTGCCCCTTTACCCCCACCAGGGGCCTTGCCCCTTTACCCCCACCAGGGGCCTTGTCCCTTTACCCCCACCAGGGGCCTTGCCCCTTTACCCCCACCAGGGGCCTTGTCCCTTTACCCCCACCAGGGGCCTTGCCCCTTTACCCCCACCAGGGGCCTTGCCCCTTTACCCCCACCAGGGGCCTTGTCCCTTTACCCCCACCAGGGGCCTTGCCCCTTTACCCCCACCAGGGGCCTTGCCCCTGGGGCCTTGCCCCCCCACCAGGGGCCTTGCCCCTTTACCCCCACCAGGGGCCTTGCCCCTTTACCCCACCAGGGGCCTTGCCCCTTTACCCCCACCAGGGGCCTTGCCCCTTTACCCCCACCAGGGGCCTTGTCCCTTTACCCCACCAGGGGCCTTGCCCCTTTACCCCCACCAGGGGCCTTGCCCCTTTACCCCCACCAGGGGCCTTGCCCCTTTACCCCACCAGGGGCCTTGCCCCTTTACCCCCACCAGGGGCCTTGCCCCTTTACCCCCACCAGGGGCCTTGCCCCTTTACCCCCACCAGGGGCCTTGTCCCTTTACCCCACCAGGGGCCTTGCCCCTTTACCCCCACCAGGGGCCTTGCCCCTTTACCCCCACCAGGGGCCTTGCCCCTTTACCCCACCAGGGGCCTTGCCCCTTTACCCCCACCAGGGGCCTTGCCCCTTTACCCCACCAGGGGCCTTGTCCCTTTACCCCACCAGGGGCCTTGTCCCTTTACCCCCACCAGGGGCCTTGCCCCTTTACCCCCACCAGGGGCCTTGTCCCTTTACCCCACCAGGGGCCTTGCCCCTTTACCCCCACCAGGGGCCTTGCCCCTTTACCCCACCAGGGGCCTTGTCCCTTTACCCCCACCAGGGGCCTTGTCCCTTTACCCCACCAGGGGCCTTGCCCCTTTACCCCACCAGGGGCCTTGCCCCTTTACCCCACCAGGGGCCTTGTCCCTTTACCCCACCAGGGGCCTTGCCCCTTTACCCCCACCAGGGGCCTTGCCCCTTTACCCCCACCAGGGGCCTTGCCCCTTTACCCCCACCAGGGGCCTTGCCCCTTTACCCCCACCAGGGGCCTTGCCCCTTTACCCCACCAGGGGCCTTGCCCCTTTACCCCACCAGGGGCCTTGTCCCTTTACCCCACCAGGGGCCTTGTCCCTTTACCCCCACCAGGGGCCTTGCCCCTTTACCCCACCAGGGGCCTTGCCCCTTTACCCCCACCAGGGGCCTTGCCCCTTTACCCCCACCAGGGGCCTTGCCCCTTTACCCCCACCAGGGGCCTTGTCCCTTTACCCCCACCAGGGGCCTTGCCCCTTTACCCCACCAGGGGCCTTGTCCCTTTACCCCCACCAGGGGCCCCTTTTTACCCCCACCAGGGGCCTTGCCCCTTTACCCCACCAGGGGCCTTGCCCCTTTACCCCACCAGGGGCCCTTGCCCCTTTACCCCCACCAGGGGCCTTGCCCCTTTACCCCCACCAGGGGCCTTGCCCCTTTACCCCCACCAGGGGCCTTGCCCCTTTACCCCCACCAGGGGCCTTGTCCCTTTACCCCCACCAGGGGCCTTGCCCCTTTACCCCCACCAGGGGCCTTGCCCTTTACCCCCACCAGGGGCCTTGTACCCCCACCAGGGGCCTTGCCCCTTTACCCCCACCAGGGGCCTTGCCCCTTTACCCCCACCAGGGGCCTTGCCCCTTTACCCCCACCAGGGGCCTTGCCCCTTTACCCCCACCAGGGGCCTTGCCCCTTTACCCCCACCAGGGGCCTTGTCCCTTTACCCCCACCAGGGGCCTTGCCCCTTTACCCCCACCAGGGGCCTTGTCCCTTTACCCCCACCAGGGGCCTTGTCCCTTTACCCCCACCAGGGGCCTTGTCCCTTTACCCCCACCAGGGGCCTTGTCCCTTTACCCCACCAGGGGCCTTGCCCCTTTACCCCCACCAGGGGCCTTGTCCCTTTACCCCACCAGGGGCCTTGTCCCTTTACCCCACCAGGGGCCTTGCCCCTTTACCCCCACCAGGGGCCTTGCCCCTTTACCCCACCAGGGGCCTTGCCCCTTTACCCCACCAGGGGCCCCCCTTTACCACCAGGGGCCTTGTCCCCTTTACCCCCACCAGGGGCCTTGCCCCTTTACCCCCACCAGGGGCCTTGTCCCTTTACCCCACCAGGGGCCTTGCCCCTTTACCCCCACCAGGGGCCTTGCCCCTTTACCCCCCACCTTGCCCCTTTACCCCCACCAGGGGCCTTGCCCCTTTACCCCCACCAGGGGCCTTGCCCCTTTACCCCACCAGGGGCCTTGCCCCTTTACCCCCACCAGGGGCCTTGCCCCTTTACCCCCACCAGGGGCCTTGCCCCTTTACCCCCACCAGGGGCCTTGGGCCCCTTTACCCCCACCAGGGGCCTTGCCCCTTTACCCCACCAGGGGCCTTGCCCCTTTACCCCCACCAGGGGCCTTGCCCCTTTACCCCCACCAGGGGCCTTGCCCCTTTACCCCCACCAGGGGCCTTGTCCCTTTACCCCCACCAGGGGCCTTGCCCCTTTACCCCCACCAGGGGCCTTGCCCCTTTACCCCCACCAGGGGCCTTGCCCCTGGGGCCCCCTTTACCCCACCAGGGGCCTTGCCCCTTTACCCCACCAGGGGCCTTGTCCCTTTACCCCCACCAGGGGCCTTGCCCCTTTACCCCACCAGGGGCCTTGCCCCTTTACCCCCACCAGGGGCCTTGCCCCTTTACCCCCACCAGGGGCCTTGTCCCTTTACCCCACCAGGGGCCTTGCCCCTTTACCCCCACCAGGGGCCCCACCCCACCAGGGGCCTTGCCCCTTTACCCCACCAGGGGCCTTGCCCCTTTACCCCCACCAGGGGCCTTGTCCCTTTACCCCCACCAGGGGCCTTGTCCCTTTACCCCACCAGGGGCCTTGTCCCTTTACCCCCACCAGGGGCCTTGCCCCTTTACCCCACCAGGGGCCTTGTCCCTTTACCCCCACCAGGGGCCTTGTCCCTTTACCCCCACCAGGGGCCTTGTCCCTTTAACCCCACCATGGGCCTTGTCCCTTTACCCCCACCAGGGGCCTTGTCCCTTTACCCCCACCAGGGGCCTTGTCCCTTTACCCCCACCAGGGGCCTTGTCCCTTTACCCCCACCAGGGGCCTTGCCCCTTTACCCCCACCAGGGGCCTTGCCCCTTTACCCCACCAGGGGCCTTGCCCCTTTACCCCCACCAGGGGCCTTGTCCCTTTACCCCCACCAGGGGCCTTGTCCCTTTACCCCCACCAGGGGCCTTGTCCCTTTACCCCCACCAGGGGCCTTGTCCCTTTACCCCCACCAGGGGCCTTGCCCCTTTACCCCCACCAGGGGCCTTGCCCCTTTACCCCCACCAGGGGCCTTGCCCCTTTACCCCCACCAGGGGCCTTGCCCCTTTACCCCCACCAGGGGCCTTGCCCCTTTACCCCCACCAGGGGCCTTGCCCCTTTACCCCCACCAGGGGCCTTGTCCCTTTACCCCACCAGGGGCCTTGCCCCTTTACCCCCACCAGGGGCCTTGTCCCTTTACCCCCACCAGGGGCCTTGCCCCTTTACCCCCACCAGGGGCCTTGCCCCTTTACCCCCACCAGGGGCCTTGTCCCTTTACCCCCACCAGGGGCCTTGTCCCTTTACCCCCACCAGGGGCCTTGTCCCTTTACCCCCACCAGGGGCCTTGCCCCTTTACCCCCACCAGGGGCCTTGTCCCTTTACCCCCACCAGGGGCCTTGTCCCTTTACCCCCACCAGGGGCCTTGTCCCTTTACCCCCACCAGGGGCCTTGTCCCTTTACCCCCACCAGGGGCCTTGTCCCTTTACCCCCACCAGGGGCCTTGTCCCTTTACCCCCACCAGGGGCCTTGTCCCTTTACCCCCACCAGGGGCCTTGTCCCTTTACCCCCACCAGGGGCCTTGTCCCTTTACCCCCACCAGGGGCCTTGCCCCTTTACCCCCACCAGGGGCCTTGCCCCTTTACCCCACCAGGGGCCTTGCCCCTTTACCCCACCAGGGGCCTTGTCCCTTTACCCCCACCAGGGGCCTTGCCCCTTTACCCCACCAGGGGCCTTGCCCCTTTACCCCCACCAGGGGCCTTGTCCCTTTACCCCACCAGGGGCCTTGCCCCTTTACCCCCACCAGGGGCCTTGCCCCTTTACCCCCACCAGGGGCCTTGCCCCTTTACCCCCACCAGGGGCCTTGTCCCTTTACCCCCACCAGGGGCCTTGTCCCTTTACCCCACCAGGGGCCTTGTCCCTTTACCCCACCAGGGGCCTTGCCCCTTTACCCCCACCAGGGGCCTTGCCCCTTTACCCCACCAGGGGCCTTGCCCCTTTACCCCACCAGGGGCCTTGTCCCTTTACCCCACCAGGGGCCTTGCCCCTTTACCCCCACCAGGGGCCTTGCCCCTTTACCCCCACCAGGGGCCTTGTCCCTTTACCCCCACCAGGGGCCTTGTCCCTTTACCCCACCAGGGGCCTTGTCCCTTTACCCCCACCAGGGGCCTTGGGGCCCCTTTACCCCACCAGGGGCCTTGCCCCTTTACCCCCACCAGGGGCCTTGTCCCTTTACCCCACCAGGGGCCTTGCCCCTTTACCCCCACCAGGGGCCTTGTCCCTTTACCCCACCAGGGGCCTTGTCCCTTTACCCCCACCAGGGGCCTTGCCCCTTTACCCCCACCAGGGGCCTTGTCCCTTTACCCCCACCAGGGTCCTTGTCCCTTTACCCCACCAGGGGCCTTGTCCCTTTACCCCCACCAGGGGCCTTGTCCCTTTACCCCACCACCAGGGGCCTTGCCCCTTTAACCCCACCAGGGGCCTTGCCCCTTTACCCCACCACCAGGGGCCTTGTCCCTTTACC
>JAGGCT020004092.1:308551-326331 GCA_017654935.2 Phymorhynchus buccinoides | reverse complement strand
CCTTGTCCCTTTACCCCACCAGGGGCCTTGTCCCTTTACCCCACCAGGGGCCTTGTCCCTTTACCCCACCAGGGGCCTTGTCCCTTTACCCCACCAGGGGCCTTGCCCCTTTACCCCCACCAGGGGCCTTGTCCCTTTACCCCCACCAGGGGCCTTGCCCCTTTACCCCCACCAGGGGCCTTGTCCCTTTACCCCCACCAGGGGCCTTGTCCCTTTACCCCACCAGGGGCCTTGTCCCTTTACCCCACCAGGGGCCTTGTCCCTTTACCCCCACCAGGGGCCTTGTCCCTTTACCCCACCAGGGGCCTTGTCCCTTTACCCCCACCAGGGGCCTTGTCCCTTTACCCCACCAGGGGCCTTGCCCCTTTACCCCACCAGGGGCCTTGCCCCTTTACCCCACCAGGGGCCTTGCCCCTTTACCCCCACCAGGGGCCTTGCCCCTTTACCCCCACCAGGGGCCTTGCCCCTTTACCCCACCGCCTAGCCCCTTTACCCCACCAGGGGCCTTGCCCCTTTACCCCCACCAGGGGCCTTGCCCCTTTACCCCCACCAGGGGCCTTGCCCCTTTACCCCCACCAGGGGCCTTGTCCCTTTACCCCCACCAGGGGCCTTGCCCCTTTACCCCACCAGGGGCCTTGCCCCTTTACCCCCACCCAGGGGCCCCCTTTACCCCCCACCAGGGGCCTTGCCCCTTTACCCCCACCAGGGGCCTTGCCCCTTTACCCCCACCAGGGGCCTTGCCCCTTTACCCCCACCAGGGGCCTTGCCCCTTTACCCCCACCAGGGGCCTTGCCCCTTTACCCCCACCAGGGGCCTTGCCCCTTTACCCCACCAGGGGCCTTGCCCCTTTACCCCCACCAGGGGCCTTGCCCCCCCCACCAGGGGCCTTGCCCCTTTACCCCCACCAGGGGCCTTGCCCCTTTACCCCCACCAGGGGCCTTGCCCCTTTTACCCCCACCAGGGGCCTTGCCCCTTTACCCCCACCAGGGGCCTTGCCTTGCCCCTTTACCCCCACCAGGGGCCTGGCCCCTTTACCCCCACCAGGGGCCTTGCCCCTTTACCCCCAGGGGCCTTGCCCCTTTACCCCACCAGGGGCCTTGCCCCTTTACCCCCACCAGGGGCCTTGCCCCTTTACCCCCACCAGGGGCCTTGCCCCTTTACCCCCACCAGGGGCCTTGCCCCTTTACCCCACCAGGGGCCTTGCCCCTTTACCCCACCAGGGGCCTTGCCCCTTTACCCCCACCAGGGGCCTTGTCCCTTTACCCCACCAGGGGCCTTGTCCCTTTACCCCCACCAGGGGCCTTGTCCCTTTACCCCACCAGGGGCCTTGCCCCTTTACCCCACCAGGGGCCTTGCCCCTTTACCCCACCAGGGGCCTTGCCAGGGGCCTTGCCCCTTTACCCCCACCAGGGGCCCCTTTACCCCCACCAGGGGCCTTGCCCCTTTACCCCACCAGGGGCCTTGTCCCTTTACCCCCACCAGGGGCCTTGCCCCTTTACCCCCACCAGGGGCCTTGCCCCTTTACCCCACCAGGGGCCTTGCCCCTTTACCCCCACCAGGGGCCTTGCCCCTTTACCCCACCAGGGGCCTTGCCCCTTTACCCCCACCAGGGGCCTTGTCCCTTTACCCCCACCAGGGGCCCCCTTTACCCCCACCAGGGGCCTTGCCTTGTCCCTTTACCCCCACCAGGGGCCTTGCCCCTTTACCCCCCACCAGGGGCCTTGTCCCTTTACCCCCACCAGGGGCCTTTTGCCCCTTTACCCCCACCAGGGGCCTTGCCCCTTTACCCCCACCAGGGGCCTTGTCCCTTTACCCCACCAGGGGCCTTGCCCCTTTACCCCCACCAGGGGCCTTGCCCCTTTACCCCCACCAGGGGCCTTGCCCCTTTACCCCCACCAGGGGCCTTGCCCCTTTACCCCACCAGGGGCCTTGCCCCTTTACCCCCACCAGGGGCCTTGCCCCTTTACCCCCACCAGGGGCCTTGCCCCTTTACCCCCACCAGGGGCCTTGCCCCTTTACCCCACCAGGGGCCTTGCCCCTTTACCCCCACCAGGGGCCTTGCCCCTTTACCCCCACCAGGGGCCTTGCCCCTTTACCCCCACCAGGGGCCTTGCCCCTTTACCCCCACCAGGGGCCTTGTCCCTTTACCCCCACCAGGGGCCTTGCCCCTTTACCCCCACCAGGGGCCTTGCCCCTTTACCCCCACCAGGGGCCTTGCCCCTTTACCCCACCAGGGGCCTTGCCCCTTTACCCCACCAGGGGCCTTGCCCCTTACCCCCACCAGGGGCCCCCCACCAGGGGCCTTGCCCCTTTACCCCACCAGGGGCCTTGCCCCTTTACCCCACCAGGGGCCTTGCCCCTTTACCCCCACCAGGGGCCTTGCCCCTTTACCCCCACCAGGGGCCTTGCCCCTTTACCCCCACCAGGGGCCTTGCCCCTTTACCCCCACCAGGGGCCTTGCCCCTTTACCCCCACCAGGGGCCTTGTCCCTTTACCCCACCAGGGGCCTTGTCCCTTTACCCCACCAGGGGCCTTGTCCCTTTACCCCCACCAGGGGCCTTGTCCCTTTACCCCCACCAGGGGCCTTGTCCCTTTACCCCCACCAGGGGCCTTGCCCCTTTACCCCCACCAGGGGCCTTGTCCCTTTACCCCACCAGGGGCCTTGCCCCTTTACCCCACCAGGGGCCTTGTCCCTTTACCCCACCAGGGGCCTTGTCCCTTTACCCCACCAGGGGCCTTGCCCCTTTACCCCCACCAGGGGCCTTGCCCCTTTACCCCACCAGGGGCCTTGCCCCTTTACCCCCACCAGGGGCCTTGCCCCCCCCACCAGGGGCCTTGCCCCTTTACCCCCACCAGGGGCCTTGCCCCTTTACCCCACCAGGGGGCCTTGCCCCTTTACCCCACCAGGGGCCTTGTCCCTTTACCCCACCAGGGGCCTTGCCCCTTTACCCCCACCAGGGGCCTTGCCCCTTTACCCCACCAGGGGCCTTGTCCCTTTACCCCCCCTTTACCCCCACCAGGGGCCTTGCCCCTTTACCCCACCAGGGGCCTTGCCCCTTTACCCCCACCAGGGGCCTTGCCCCTTTACCCCCACCAGGGGCCTTGCCCCTTTACCCCCACCAGGGGCCTTGCCCCTTTACCCCACCAGGGGCCTTGCCCCTTTACCCCCACCAGGGGCCTTGCCCCTTTACCCCACCAGGGGCCTTGCCCCTTTACCCCACCAGGGGCCTTGCCCCTTTTACCCCACCAGGGGCCTTGCCCCTTTACCCCACCAGGGGCCTTGCCCCTTTACCCCCACCAGGGGCCTTGCCCCTTTACCCCACCAGGGGCCTTGCCCCTTTACCCCCACCAGGGGCCTTGCCCCTTTACCCCACCAGGGGCCTTGCCCCTTTACCCCACCAGGGGCCTTGCCCCTTTACCCCCACCAGGGGCCTTGCCCCTTTACCCCCACCAGGGGCCTTGCCCCTTTACCCCTTTACCCCCACCAGGGGCCTTGCCCCTTTACCCCCACCAGGGGCCTTGCCCCTTTACCCCACCAGGGGCCTTGCCCCTTTACCCCCACCAGGGGCCTTGCCCCTTTACCCCCACCAGGGGCCTTGCCCCTTTACCCCCACCAGGGGCCTTGCCCCTTTACCCCCACCAGGGGCCTTGCCCCTTTACCCCCACCAGGGGCCTTGCCCCTTTACCCCACCAGGGGCCTTTGTCCCTTTACCCCACCAGGGGCCTTGCCCCTTTACCCCCACCAGGGGCCTTGTCCCTTTACCCCCACCAGGGGCCTTGTCCCTTTACCCCACCAGGGGCCTTGCCCCTTTACCCCCACCAGGGGCCTTGCCCCTTTACCCCACCAGGGGCCTTGCCCCTTTACCCCCACCAGGGGCCTTGCCCCTTTACCCCACCAGGGGCCCCAGGGGCCTTGTCCCTTTACCCCACCAGGGGCCTTGTCCCTTTACCCCCACCAGGGGCCTTGCCCCTTTACCCCACCAGGGGCCTTGCCCCTTTACCCCACCAGGGGCCTTGCCCCTTTACCCTTTACCCCACCAGGGGCCTTGCCCCTTTACCCCACCAGGGGCCTTGCCCCTTTACCCCACCAGGGGCCTTGCCCCTTTACCCCACCAGGGGCCTTGGGCCTTGCCCCTTTACCCCCACCAGGGGCCTTGCCCCTTTACCCCCACCAGGGGCCTTGCCCCTTTACCCCACCAGGGGCCTTGCCCCTTTACCCCACCAGGGGCCTTGCCCCTTTACCCCACCAGGGGCCTTGTCCCTTTACCCCACCAGGGGCCTTGTCCCTTTACCCCACCAGGGGCCTTGCCCCTTTACCCCACCAGGGGCCTTGCCCCTTTACCCCACCAGGGGGCCCCTTTACCCCCACCAGGGGCCTTGCCCCTTTACCCCACCAGGGGCCTTGTCCCTTTACCCCACCAGGGGGGTCCCTTTACCCCACCAGGGGCCTTGCCCCTTTACCCCCACCAGGGGCCTTGCCCCTTTACCCCACCAGGGGCCTTGTCCCTTTACCCCACCAGGGGCCTTGCCCCTTTACCCCACCAGGGGCCTTGCCCCTTTACCCCACCAGGGGCCCCCTTTACCCCCACCAGGGGCCTTGCCCCTTTACCCCACCAGGGGCCTTGCCCCTTTACCCCACCAGGGGCCTTGCCCCTTTACCCCCACCAGGGGCCTTGCCCCTTTACCCCACCAGGGGCCTTGCCCCTTTACCCCCACCAGGGGCCTTGCCCCTTTACCCCCACCAGGGGCCTTGCCCCTTTACCCCCACCAGGCCTTGCCCCTTTACCCCCACCAGGGGCCTTGCCCCTTTACCCCACCAGGGGCCTTGCCCCTTTACCCCACCAGGGGCCTTGCCCCTTTACCCCACCAGGGGCCTTGCCCCTTTACCCCACCAGGGGCCTTGCCCCTTTACCCCCACCAGGGGCCTTGCCCTTTACCCCCACCAGGGGCCTTGCCCCTTTACCCCACCAGGGGCCTTGCCCCTTTACCCCCACCAGGGGCCTTGTCCCTTTACCCCCACCAGGGGCCTTGCCCCCCCCACCAGGGGCCTTGCCCCTTTACCCCCACCAGGGGCCTTGCCCCTTTACCCCACCAGGGGCCTTGCCCCTTTACCCCACCAGGGGCCTTGCCCCTTTACCCCCACCAGGGGCCTTGTCCCTTTACCCCACCAGGGGCCCCCTTTACCCCACCAGGGGCCTTGCCCCTTTACCCCCACCAGGGGCCTTGTCCCTTTACCCCCACCAGGGGCCTTGCCCCTTTACCCCCACCAGGGGCCTTGCCCCTTTACCCCACCAGGGGCCTTGCCCCTTTACCCCACCAGGGGCCTTGCCCCTTTACCCCCACCAGGGGCCTTGCCCCTTTACCCCACCAGGGGCCTTGCCCCTTTACCCCACCAGGGGCCTTGTCCCTTTACCCCCACCAGGGGCCTTGTCCCTTTACCCCACCAGGGGCCTTGCCCCTTTACCAGGGGCCTTGCCCCTTTACCCCACCAGGGGCCTTGCCCCTTTACCCCCACCAGGGGCCTTGCCCCTTTACCCCCACCAGGGGCCTTGCCCCTTTACCCCCACCCTTTGCCCCCCCACCAGGGGCCTTGCCCCTTTACCCCCACCAGGGGCCTTGCCCCTTTACAGGGGCCTTGCCCCACCAGGGGCCTTGCCCCTTTACCCCACCAGGGGCCTTGCCCCCCCCACCAGGGGCCTTGCCCCTTTACCCCCACCAGGGGCCTTGCCCCTTTACCCCCACCAGGGGCCTTGCCCCTTTACCCCCACCAGGGGCCTTGCCCCTTTACCCCCACCAGGGGCCTTGTCCCTTTACCCCACCAGGGGCCTTGCCCCTTTACCCCACCAGGGGCCTTGCCCCTTTACCCCCACCAGGGGCCTTGTCCCTTTACCCCACCAGGGGCCTTGCCCCTTTACCCCACCAGGGGCCTTGTCCCTTTACCCCACCAGGGGCCTTGCCCCTTTACCCCCACCAGGGGCCTTGCCCCTTTACCCCCACCAGGGGCCTTGTCCCTTTACCCCACCAGGGGCCTTGCCCCTTTACCCCCACCAGGGGCCTTGCCCCTTTACCCCCACCAGGGGCCTTGTCCCTTTACCCCACCAGGGGCCTTGCCCCTTTACCCCCACCAGGGGCCTTGCCCCTTTACCCCCACCAGGGGCCTTGTCCCTTTACCCCACCAGGGGCCTTGCCCCCCCCACCAGGGGCCTTGCCCCTTTACCCCCACCAGGGGCCCCCCTTTTGCCCCCCCCACCAGGGGCCTTGTCCCTTTACCCCCCACCAGGGGCCTTGCCCCCTTTACCCCACCAGGGGCCTTGCCCCTTTACCCCACCAGGGGCCTTGCCCCTTTACCCCCACCAGGGGCCTTGCCCCTTTACCCCCACCAGGGGCCTTGCCCCTTTACCCCCACCAGGGGCCTTGCCCCTTTACCCCACCAGGGGCCTTGCCCCTTTACCCCCACCAGGGGCCTTGCCCCTTTACCCCACCAGGGGCCTTGCCCCTTTACCCCACCAGGGGCCTTGCCCCTTTACCCCACCAGGGGCCTTGCCCCTTTACCCCCACCAGGGGCCTTGCCCCTTTACCCCACCAGGGGCCTTGCCCCTTTACCCCCACCAGGGGCCTTGCCCCTTTACCCCCACCAGGGGCCTTGCCCCTTTACCCCCACCAGGGGCCTTGCCCCTTTTACCCCCACCCCCACCAGGGGCCTTGCCCCTTTTACCCCACCAGGGGCCTTGCCCCTTTACCCCCACCAGGGGCCTTGCCCCTTTACCCCCACCAGGGGCCTTGCCCCTTTACCCCACCAGGGGCCTTGCCCCTTTACCCCCACCAGGGGCCTTGCCCCTTTACCCCACCAGGGGCCTTGCCCCTTTACCCCCACCAGGGGCCTTGCCCCTTTACCCCCACCAGGGGCCTTGCCCCTTTACCCCCACCAGGGGCTTTTACCCCACCAGGGGCCTTGCCCCTTTACCCCCACCAGGGGCCTTGCCCCTTTACCCCACCAGGGGCCTTGCCCCTTTACCCCCACCAGGGGCCTTGCCCCTTTACCCCCACCAGGGGCCTTGCCCCTTTACCCCCACCAGGGGCCTTGCCCCTTTACCCCACCAGGGGCCTTGCCCCTTTACCCCCACCAGGGGCCTTGCCCCTTTACCCCACCAGGGGCCTTGCCCCTTTACCCCACCAGGGGCCTTGCCCCTTTACCCCCACCAGGGGCCTTGCCCCTTTACCCCCACCAGGGGCCTTGCCCCTTTACCCCCACCAGGGGCCTTGCCCCTTTACCCCCACCAGGGGCCTTGCCCCTTTACCCCCACCAGGGGCCTTGCCCCTTTACCCCACCAGGGGCCTTGTCCCTTTACCCCCACCAGGGGCCTTGCCCCTTTACCCCACCAGGGGCCTTGCCCCTTTACCCCCACCAGGGGCCTTGTCCCTTTACCCCACCAGGGGCCTTGCCCCTTTACCCCACCAGGGGCCTTGCCCCTTTACCCCCACCAGGGGCCTTGCCCCTTTACCCCCACCAGGGGCCTTGCCCCTTTACCCCCACCAGGGGCCTTGCCCCTTTACCCCCACCAGGGGCCTTGCCCCTTTACCCCCACCAGGGGCCTTGCCCCTTTACCCCCACCAGGGGCCTTGTCCCTTTACCCCCACCAGGGGCCTTGCCCCTTTACCCCCACCAGGGGCCTTGCCCCTTTACCCCCACCAGGGGCCTTGTCCCTTTACCCCCACCAGGGGCCCCTTTACCCCACCAGGGGCCTTGCCCCTTTACCCCCACCAGGGGCCTTGCCCCTTTACCCCACCAGGGGCCTTGCCCCTTTACCCCCACCAGGGGCCTTGCCCCTTTACCCCCACCAGGGGCCTTGCCCCTTTACCCCCACCAGGGGCCTTGCCCCTTTACCCCCACCAGGGGCCTTGCCCCTTTACCCCACCAGGGGCCTTGCCCCTTTACCCCCACCAGGGGCCTTGCCCCTTTACCCCCACCAGGGGCCTTGCCCCTTTACCCCACCAGGGGCCTTGCCCCTTTACCCCCACCAGGGGCCTTGCCCCTTTACCCCCACCAGGGGCCTTGCCCCTTTACCCCACCAGGGGCCTTGCCCCTTTACCCCACCAGGGGCCTTGCCCCTTTACCCCCACCAGGGGCCTTGTCCCTTTACCCCACCAGGGGCCTTGCCCCTTTACCCCCACCAGGGGCCTTGCCCCTTTACCCCACCAGGGGCCTTGTCCCTTTACCCCCACCAGGGGCCTTGTCCCTTTACCCCACCCCCACCCCCACCAGGGGCCTTGCCCCTTTACCCCACCAGGGGCCTTGCCCCTTTACCCCCACCAGGGGCCTTGCCCCTTTACCCCCACCAGGGGCCTTGCCCCTTTACCCCACCAGGGGCCTTGCCCCTTTACCCCCACCAGGGGCCTTGCCCCTTTACCCCACCAGGGGCCTTGCCCCTTTACCCCCACCCCTTTCCCCCCCACCAGGGGCCTTGCCCCTTTACCCCACCAGGGGCCTTGCCCCTTTACCCCCACCAGGGGCCTTGCCCCTTTACCCCACCAGGGGCCTTGCCCCTTTACCCCCACCAGGGGCCTTGTCCCTTTACCCCACCAGGGGCCTTGCCCCTTTACCCCACCCCTTTCCCTTTACCCCACCAGGGGCCTTGCCCCTTTACCCCCACCAGGGGCCTTGCCCCTTTACCCCCACCAGGGGCCTTGCCCCTTTACCCCACCAGGGGCCTTGCCCCTTTACCCCACCAGGGGCCTTGTCCCTTTACCCCACCAGGGGCCTTGCCCCTTTACCCCCACCAGGGGCCTTGCCCCTTTACCCCCACCAGGGGCCTTGCCCCTTTACCCCACCAGGGGCCTTGCCCCTTTACCCCCACCAGGGGCCTTGTCCCTTTACCCCACCAGGGGCCTTGCCCCTTTACCCCCACCAGGGGCCTTGCCCCTTTACCCCACCAGGGGCCTTGTCCCTTTACCCCCACCAGGGGCCTTGCCCCTTTACCCCACCAGGGGCCTTGCCCCTTTACCCCACCAGGGGCCTTGCCCCTTTACCCCCACCAGGGGCCTTGCCCCTTTACCCCACCAGGGGCCTTGCCCCTTTACCCCCACCAGGGGCCAGGGGCCTTGTCCCTTTACCCCCACCAGGGGCCTTGCCCCTTTACCCCACCAGGGGCCTTGCCCCTTTACCCCCACCAGGGGCCTTGCCCCTTTACCCCCACCAGGGGCCTTGCCCCTTTACCCCTTTACCCCACCAGGGGCCTTGCCCCTTTACCCCACCAGGGGCCTTGCCCCTTTACCCCCACCAGGGGCCTTGTCCCTTTACCCCACCAGGGGCCTTGCCCCTTTACCCCCACCAGGGGCCTTGTCCCTTTACCCCCACCAGGGGCCTTTACCCCCACCAGGGGCCTTGTCCCTTTACCCCCACCAGGGGCCTTGCCCCTTTACCCCACCAGGGGCCTTGCCCCTTTACCCCACCAGGGGCCTTGCCCCTTTAGGGGCCTTGCCCCTTTACCCCACCAGGGGCCTTGCCCCTTTACCCCCACCAGGGGCCTTGTCCCTTTACCCCACCAGGGGCCTTGCCCCTTTACCCCCACCAGGGGCCTTGCCCCTTTACCCCCACCAGGGGCCTTGCCCCTTTACCCCACCAGGGGCCTTGCCCCTTTACCCCCACCAGGGGCCTTGTCCCTTTACCCCCACCAGGGGCCTTGCCCCTTTACCCCCACCAGGGGCCTTGCCCCTTTACCCCCACCAGGGGCCTTGCCCCTTTACCCCCACCAGGGGCCTTGCCCCTTTACCCCACCAGGGGCCTTGCCCCTTTACCCCACCAGGGGCCTTGCCCCTTTACCCCACCAGGGGCCTTGCCCCTTTACCCCACCAGGGGCCTTGCCCCTTTACCCCACCAGGGGCCTTGCCCCTTTACCCCCACCAGGGGCCTTGCCCCCTTTACCCCCACCAGGGGCCTTGCCCCTTTACCCCACCAGGGGCCTTGCCCCTTTAGGGGCCCCCTTTACCCCACCAGGGGCCTTGCCCCTTTACCCCCACCAGGGGCCTTGTCCCTTTACCCCACCAGGGGCCTTGCCCCTTTACCCCCACCAGGGGCCTTGCCCCTTTACCCCCACCAGGGGCCTTGCCCCTTTACCCCACCAGGGGCCTTGCCCCTTTACCCCCACCAGGGGCCTTGCCCCTTTACCCCCACCAGGGGCCTTGCCCCTTTACCCCCACCAGGGGCCTTGCCCCTTTACCCCACCAGGGGCCTTGTCCCTTTACCCCCACCAGGGGCCTTGTCCCTTTACCCCACCAGGGGCCTTGCCCCTTTAGGGGCCCCCTTTACCCCCACCAGGGGCCTTGTCCCTTTACCCCACCAGGGGCCTTGTCCCTTTACCCCACCAGGGGCCTTGCCCCTTTACCCCACCAGGGGCCTTGTCCCTTTACCCCCACCAGGGGCCTTGCCCCTTTACCCCCACCAGGGGGCCTTGCCCCTTTACCCCACCAGGGGCCTTGCCCCTTTACCCCACCAGGGGCCTTGCCCCTTTTACCCCACCAGGGGCCTTGCCCCTTTACCCCACCAGGGGCCTTGCCCCTTTACCCCCACCAGGGGCCTTGCCCCTTTACCCCACCAGGGGCCTTGCCCCTTTACCCCCACCAGGGGCCTTGCCCCTTTACCCCACCAGGGGCCTTGCCCCTTTACCCCACCAGGGGCCTTGCCCCTTTACCCCCACCAGGGGCCTTGCCCCTTTACCCCCACCAGGGGCCTTGTCCCTTTACCCCACCAGGGGCCTTGTCCCTTTACCCCACCAGGGGCCTTGCCCCTTTACCCACCAGGGGCCTTGTCCACCAGGGGCCTTGCCCCTTTACCCCCACCAGGGGCCTTGCCCCTTTACCCCCACCAGGGGCCTTGCCCCTTTACCCCACCAGGGGCCTTGCCCCTTTACCCCACCAGGGGCCTTGCCCCTTTACCCCCACCAGGGGCCTTGCCCCTTTTACCCCACCAGGGGCCTTGCCCCTTTACCCCACCAGGGGCCTTGCCCCTTTACCCCACCAGGGGCCTTGTCCCTTTACCCCACCAGGGGCCTTGCCCCTTTACCCCACCAGGGGCCTTGCCCCTTTACCCCACCAGGGGCCTTGCCCCTTTACCCCCACCAGGGGCCTTGCCCCTTTACCCCCACCAGGGGCCTTGCCCCTTTACCCCACCAGGGGCCTTGCCCCTTTACCCCACCAGGGGCCTTGCCCCTTTACCCCCACCAGGGGCCTTGCCCCTTTACCCCCACCAGGGGCCTTGCCCCTTTACCCCACCAGGGGCCTTGTCCCTTTACCCCACCACCCCACCAGGGGCCTTGTCCCTTTACCCCACCAGGGGCCTTGCCCCTTTACCCCACCAGGGGCCTTGCCCCTTTACCCCACCAGGGGCCTTGCCCCTTTACCCCCACCAGGGGCCTTGCCCCTTTACCCCCACCAGGGGCCTTGCCCCTTTAGGGGCCTTGCCCCTTTACCCCACCAGGGGCCTTGCCCCTTTACCCCACCAGGGGCCTTGCCCCTTTACCCCCACCAGGGGCCTTGCCCCTTTACCCCACCAGGGGCCTTGCCCCTTTACCCCACCAGGGGCCTTGTCCCTTACCCCCACCAGGGGCCTTGTCCCTTTACCCCACCAGGGGCCTTGCCCCTTTTTTGCCCCTTTACCCCACCAGGGGCCTTGCCCCTTTACCCCCACCAGGGGCCTTGCCCCTTTACCCCACCAGGGGCCTTGCCTTTAACCCCCACCAGGGGCATTGCCCCTTCCACCCCTTTACCCCACCAGGGGCCTTGCCCCTTTACCCCACCAGGGGCCTTGCCCCTTTACCCCCACCAGGGGCCTTGCCCCTTTACCCCACCAGGGGCCTTGCCCCTTTACCCCCACCAGGGGCCTTGTCCCTTTACCCCACCAGGGGCCTTGCCCCTTTACCCCCACCAGGGGCCTTGCCCCTTTACCCCACCAGGGGCCTTGCCCCTTTACCCCACCAGGGGCCTTGTCCCTTTACCCCACCAGGGGCCTTGCCCCTTTACCCCACCAGGGGCCTTGCCCCTTTAGGGGCCTTGCCCCCCCCACCAGGGGCCTTGCCCCTTTACCCCACCAGGGGCCTTGCCCCTTTACCCCCACCAGGGGCCTTGTCCCTTTACCCCACCAGGGGCCTTGCCCCTTTACCCCACCAGGGGCCTTGCCCCTTTACCCCACCAGGGGCCTTGCCCCTTTACCCCCACCAGGGGCCTTGTCCCTTTATCCCCACCAGGGGCCTTGCCCCTTTACCCCCACCAGGGGCCTTGCCCCTTTACCCCCACCAGGGGCCTTGCCCCTTTACCCCCACCAGGGGCCTTGCCCCTTTACCCCACCAGGGGCCTTGCCCCTTTACCCCACCAGGGGCCTTGCCCCTTTACCCCCACCAGGGGCCTTGCCCCTTTACCCCCACCAGGGGCCTTGCCCCTTTACCCCACCAGGGGCCTTGCCCCTTTACCCCCACCAGGGGCCTTGCCCCTTTACCCCCACCAGGGGCCTTGCCCCTTTACCCCACCAGGGGCCTTGCCCCTTTACCCCCACCAGGGGCCTTGCCCCTTTACCCCCACCAGGGGCCTTGTCCCTTTACCCCACCAGGGGCCTTGCCCCTTTACCCCACCAGGGGCCTTGCCCCTTTACCCCACCAGGGGCCTTGTCCCTTTACCCCACCAGGGGCCTTGCCCCTTTACCCCCACCAGGGGCCTTGCCCCTTTACCCCCACCAGGGGCCTTGTCCCTTTACCCCCACCAGGGGCCTTGCCCCTTTACCCCACCAGGGGCCTTGCCCCTTTACCCCACCAGGGGCCTTGCCCCTTTACCCCCACCAGGGGCCTTGCCCCTTTACCCCCACCAGGGGCCTTGCCCCTTTACCCCACCAGGGGCCTTGTCCCTTTACCCCACCAGGGGCCTTGTCCCTTTACCCCACCAGGGGCCTTGCCCCTTTACCCCCACCAGGGGCCTTGCCCCTTTACCCCCACCAGGGGCCTTGCCCCTTTACCCCCACCAGGGGCCTTGCCCCTTTACCCCACCAGGGGCCTTGCCCCTTTACCCCACCAGGGGCCTTGCCCCTTTACCCCACCAGGGGCCTTGCCCCTTTACCCCCACCAGGGGCCTTGTCCCTTTACCCCACCAGGGGCCTTGCCCCTTTACCCCACCAGGGGCCTTGCCCCTTTACCCCCACCAGGGGCCTTGCCCCTTTACCCCCACCAGGGGCCTTGCCCCTTTACCCCCACCAGGGGCCTTGCCCCTTTACCCCCACCAGGGGCCTTGCCCCTTTACCCCCACCAGGGGCCTTGCCCCTTTACCCCACCAGGGGCCTTGCCCCTTTACCCCCACCAGGGGCCTTGCCCCTTTACCCCCACCAGGGGCCTTGCCCCTTTACCCCCACCAGGGGCCTTGCCCCTTTACCCCACCAGGGGCCTTGCCCCTTTACCCCACCAGGGGCCTTGCCCCTTTACCCCACCAGGGGCCTTGCCCCTTTACCCCCACCAGGGGCCTTGCCCCTTTACCCCACCAGGGGCCTTGCCCCTTTACCCCACCAGGGGCCTTGCCCCTTTACCCCCACCAGGGGCCTTGCCCCCTTTAGGGGCCTTGTCCCTTTACCCCACCAGGGGCCTTGCCCCTTTACCCCACCAGGGGCCTTGCCCCTTTACCCCACCAGGGGCCTTGCCCCTTTACCCCACCAGGGGCCTTGCCCCTTTACCCCCACCAGGGGCCTTGTCCCTTTACCCCACCAGGGGCCTTGCCCCTTTACCCCACCAGGGGCCTTGCCCCTTTACCCCCCCAGGGGCCTTGCCCCTTTACCCCACCAGGGGCCTTGCCCCCTTTACCCCACCAGGGGCCTGCCCCTTTACCCCCACCAGGGGCCTTGCCCCTTTACCCCACCAGGGGCCTTGCCCCTTTACCCCCACCAGGGGCCTTGCCCCTTTACCCCCACCAGGGGCCTTGCCCCTTTACCCCCACCAGGGGCCTTGCCCCTTTACCCCACCAGGGGCCTTGCCCCTTTACCCCCACCAGGGGCCTTGCCCCTTTACCCCCACCAGGGGCCTTGTCCCTTTACCCCACCAGGGGCCTTGCCCCTTTACCCCCACCAGGGGCCTTGCCCCTTTACCCCACCAGGGGCCTTGCCCCTTTACCCCACCAGGGGCCTTGTCCCTTTACCCCACCAGGGGCCTTGCCCCTTTACCCCCACCAGGGGCCTTGCCCCTTTACCCCACCAGGGGCCTTGCCTTGCCCCTTTACCCCACCAGGGGCCTTGTCCCTTTACCCCACTTTGCCCCTTTACCCCCACCAGGGGCCTTGCCCCTTTACCCCCACCAGGGGCCTTGCCCCTTTAACCCCACCAGGGGCCTTGCCCCTTTACCCCACCAGGGGCCTTGCCCCTTTACCCCCACCAGGGGCCTTGTCCCTTTACCCCACCAGGGGCCTTGCCCCTTTACCCCCACCAGGGGCCTTGCCCCTTTACCCCACCAGGGGCCTTGCCCCTTTACCCCCACCAGGGGCCTTGTCCCTTTACCCCACCAGGGGCCTTGCCCCTTTACCCCCACCAGGGGCCTTGCCCCCCCCACCAGGGGCCTTGTCCCTTTACCCCACCAGGGGCCTTGTCCCTTTACCCCCACCAGGGGCCTTGTCCCTTTACCCCACCAGGGGCCTTGCCCCTTTACCCCCACCAGGGGCCTTGCCCCTTTACCCCACCAGGGGCCTTGTCCCTTTACCCCCACCAGGGGCCTTGCCCCTTTACCCCACCAGGGGCCTTGCCCCTTTACCCCACCAGGGGCCTTGCCCCTTTACCCCCACCAGGGGCCTTGCCCCTTTACCCCCACCAGGGGCCTTGTCCCTTTACCCCCACCAGGGGCCTTGTCCCTTTACCCCACCAGGGGCCTTGCCCCTTTACCCCCACCAGGGGCCTTGTCCCTTTACCCCCACCAGGGGCCTTGCCCCTTTACCCCCACCAGGGGCCTTGCCCCTTTACCCCACCAGGGGCCTTGCCCCTTTACCCCCACCAGGGGCCTTGCCCCTTTACCCCCACCAGGGGCCTTGTCCCTTTACCCCCACCAGGGGCCTTGTCCCTTTACCCCACCAGGGGCCTTGTCCCTTTACCCCACCAGGGGCCTTGCCCCTTTACCCCCACCAGGGGCCTTGCCCCTTTACCCCACCAGGGGCCTTGCCCCTTTACCCCACCAGGGGCCTTGTCCCTTTACCCCACCAGGGGCCTTGTCCCTTTACCCCCACCAGGGGCCTTGCCCCTTTACCCCACCAGGGGCCTTGCCCCTTTACCCCCCACCAGGGGCCTTGCCCCTTTACCCCCACCAGGGGCCTTGCCCCTTTACCCCCACCAGGGGCCTTGCCCCTTTACCCCCACCAGGGGAAGAGAAGGGGCCTTGCCCCCCCACCAGGGGCCTTGCCCCTTTACCCCAAGGGGCCTTGTCCCTTTTTACCCCCACCAGGGGCCGAAGAAGAGAACCCCAGAAGGGGCCTTGCCCCTTTACCCCCACCAGGGGCCTTTTGACCTTGTCCCTTTACCCCAAGAGAAGCCTTGCCCCTTTACCCCCACCAGGGGCCTTGCCCCTTTACCCCCACCAGGGGCCTTGTCCCTTTACCCCACCAGGGGCCTTGTCCCTTTACCCCACCAGGGGCCTTGTCCCTTTACCCCACCAGTCCCTTTACCCCACCAGGGGCCTTGCCCCTTTACCCCACCAGGGGCCTTGCCCCTTTACCCCCAGAAGGGGCCTTGCCCCTTTACCCCCACCAGGGGCCTTGCCCCTTTACCCCCCCAGAAGGGGAAGCCCCTTTAGAAAGCCCCTTTAAGAGAACCAGGGGCCTTGCCCCTTTACCCCAGGAAGAAGGAAGAAGAGAAGGAAGAAGAGAAGGAAGAAGAGAAGGAAGAAGAGAAGGAAGAAAGAAGAAGAAAGAAGAGAAGAAGGAAGAAGAGAAGGAAGAAGAGAAGGAAGAAGAGAAGGAAGAAGAGAAGAGAAGGAAGAAGAGAAGGAAGAAGAGAAGGAAGAAGAGAAGGAAGAAGAGAACGAAGAAGAGAAGGAAGAAGAGAAGGAAGAAGAGAAGAGAAGAAGAGAAGGAAGAAGACAACGAAGAAGAGAAGGAAGAAGAGAGGAATTAGAAGAAGAAGAAGAGAAGGAAGGAAGAAGGAAGAAGAGAAGAAGAAGAAGGAAAGAAGAGAAGGAAGAAGAGAAGGGAAGAAGAGAAGGAAGAAGAGAAGGAAGAAGAGAAGGAAGAAGAGAAGGAAGAAGAGAAGGAAGAAGAGAAGGAAGAAGAGAAGGAAGAAGAGAAGGAAGAAGAGAAGGAAGAAGAGAACGAAGAAGAGAAGGAAGAAGAGAAGGAAGAAGAGAAGGAAGAAGAGAAGGAAGAAGAGAAGGAAGAAGAGAAGGAAGAAGAGAAGGAAGAAGAGAAGGAAGAAGAGAAGGAAGAAGAGAAGGAAGAAGAGAAGAAGAGAAGAAAGAGAACGAAGAAGAGAAGGAAGAAGAGAAGGAAGAAGAGAAGGAAGAAGAGAAGGAAGAAGAGAAGGAAGAAGAGAAGGAAGAAGAGAAGGAAGAAGAGAAGGAAGAAGAGAAGGAAGAAGAGAAGGAAGAAGAGAAGAAGAGAAGAAGAGAAGGAAGAAGGAGAAGGAAGAAGAGAAGGAAGAAGAGAAGGAAGAAGAGAAGGAAGAAGAGAAGGAAGAAGAGAAGGAAGAAGAGAAGAAGAAGAGAAGAAGAAGAGAAGGAAGAAGAGAAGGAAGAAGAGAACGAAGAAGAGAACGAAGAGAGAAGGAAGAAGAGAAGAAGAAGAGAAGGAAGAAGAGAAGGAAGAAGAGAAGAAGAAAGAAGGAAGAAGAAGAAGAGAAGAAGAGAAC
Source organism: Phymorhynchus buccinoides (assembly GCA_017654935.2). Taxonomy (NCBI): domain Eukaryota; kingdom Metazoa; phylum Mollusca; class Gastropoda; order Neogastropoda; family Raphitomidae; genus Phymorhynchus; species Phymorhynchus buccinoides. The sequence continues at coordinate 309,488 of JAGGCT020004092.1, read as the reverse complement.
GAAGAAGAGAAGAAGAAGAGAAGAAGAAGAGAAGAAGAAGAGAAGAAGAAGAAGAAGAAGAGAAGAGAAGGAAGAAGAGAAGGAAGAAGAGAAGAAGAAAGAAGAAGAAGGAAGAAGAGAAGAAGAAGAGAAGAGAAGAGAAGAAGAGAAGGAAGAAGAGAAGGAAGAAGAGAAGGAAGAAGAGAAGGAAGAAGAGAAGGAAGAAGAGAAGGAAGAAGAGAAGGAAGAAGAGAAGGAAGAAGAGAAGGAAGAAGAGAAGGAAGAAGAAGAGAAGAAGAAGAGAAGGAAGAAGAGAAGGAAGAAGAGAAGGAAGAAGGAAGAAGAGAAGGAAGAAGAGAAGGAAGAAGAGAAGGAAGAAGAGAAGGAAGAAGAGAAGGAAGAAGAGAAGGAAGAAGAGAAGGAAGAAGAGAAGGAGGAAGAGAAGAGAAGAGAAGGAAGAAGAAGAAGGAAGAAGAGAAGGAAGAAGAGAAGGAAGAAGAAGAGAAGGAAGAAGAGAAGAAGAAGAAGAGAAGAAAGAAGAAGAGAAGGAAGAAGAGAAGGAAGAAGAGAAGGAAGAAGAGAAGAAGAAGAGAAAGAAGAAGAGAAGGAAGAAGAGAAGAAGAGAAGAAGAGAAGGAAGAAGAGAACGAAGAAGAGAAGGAAGAAGAGAAGGAAGAAGAGAAGGAAGAAGAGAAGGAAGAAGAGAAGGAAGAAGAGAAGGAAGAAGAGAAGGAAGAAGAAGAGAAGGAAGAAGAGAAGGAAGAAGAGAAGGAAGAAGAGAAGGAAGAAGAGAAGGAAGAAGAGAAGGAAGAAGAGAAGGAAGAAGAGAAGGAAGAAGAGAAGGAAGAAGAGAAGGGAAGAAGAGAAGGAAGAAGAGAAGGAAGAAGAGAAGAAGAAGAGAAGGAAGAAGAGAAGGAAGAAGAGAAGGAAGAAGAGAAGGAAGAAGAGAAGGAAGAAGA
>JAGGCT020004092.1:297429-308051 GCA_017654935.2 Phymorhynchus buccinoides | reverse complement strand
CCCCCCCTCTCTTGCTATCACCCCCCCCTCTCTCTTCCCCTCCCCCCCCCCCTCTCTTGCTACAAATAAAACCCTGCACTACGACGCTATCCAAATAAGTTTTTGTAATTGAATTGTACGCGTCTCCTGAACGAAATGATACTAGACCTAATTAGTTCATGATTTTGTGTGTATAATATAATATATATCAAAAAGCTGAGAGCTGATCGAGAGCTTTTTTTTTCGTGGGCACGACACAGACACTGGTTTTCGGCTGCTAAATTTATGGGTTTAAATGTCCCTTTCTTTGTGTGTGTGTGCGTCGTGCGTGCTCGAGTGTGCGTGCGTCTGAGTGTGCGTGCGTGTGGTGTGCGTGGCGCTAGCGCCGCGCGCGGTGTGTGTGTGTTGTGTGCGTCTGTGCGTTGCGCGTGCGCGTTGATGCGAGTGTGTTTGTGTGTGGGGAGGGAAGGATGCGTTTGTGTATAATTTGTTTATGTGCGTGTGCATGTTTGTATACCTATGAGTATGTGTTTGCGTGGGGGCGACGGTGGGAATGCGAGTGTGTCTGAGCATGTTCGATATGTATGATGTCATCTGGCATGTGGAGTGATTTATTTTTGCTAAGCGCCATGAGTAGTTCGCCGAGAATGTGCGCTCTATTATTATTATTATTATTATTATATTATTATTATTATCATCATCATTATTATTATTATTATTATTTATTAGTAGTATTATTATTATTATTGTAGTAGTTATTATTATTATTATTATTATTATATTATTATTATTGAGGGTGATGATGATGATGATGATGACGATAATGATGATGAGGATTATTCTATTGTTAATTATTATTATTATTATTATGATGAAGACTCTAGTATGTGTTAGTTGTCTTGTCTCGCCTTGACTACTGTTACTCAATTCTTGCTGGCTGTCCATCATTTCTCATCTCTAAGCTCCAACGGGTCCAGAATAATGCTGCTCGTCTCATTTCTCGCTCCCCTAGGTACGATCATATCACTCCGGTTCTTCGTTCCCTACATTGGCTCCCAGTTCAATCACGTATTGACTACAAAATTCTCCTCCTTGCCTTCAAGTCACTGAATGATCAAGCTCCCCTGTATCTCTCTGATCTTCTTCATCTCTATGTCCCAGCTCGCCAACTACGTTCGTCTTCTGATTCTCGTCTCCTTTCCATTTCCCTCCATCCGTCTCAAATCTGCTGGCCAACATTCTTTTTCCTTGTCAAGCACCATCTCTTTGGAATTCTCGGCCTTCTCCTCTCCGACACTCCAACTCAGTCTCCTCATTCAAAACCTCTCTTAAAACCCATCTTTTTCCTGCTGCGCCCTAAATATTTGATCAGTGGTCTATCGTTGTGTGCACGTGAGGGAAGATTGAATAAGAGGTTTGTGCTGTGCTTTGTGGTGCGTGTGTCTGTGCGTGTGTGTGAGTGTGTGTGGTGTGTGTGTGTGTGTGTGTGTGTGTGTGTGTGTGTGTGTGTGTGTGTTAGAGAGAGGAGAGTAGAGTTGCTTTGTATATGCGTTGTTACTGGTTGGTGTCACTCTTGAATGTTGTTTTTGTTGTCTGTTGATGAATAATTGATTGTAAAGCGCTTTGGGCTCATCTGAGGTAAAGCGCTATATAAATGTACTATTATTATTATTATTATTATTATTATTATCTTATATTATTATTATTATTATCTCATGATTGATTGACTGATTGATTGAAATTGAGAGAAACAACCCACCTGCGAAGACACTGCCGAATGAGCGATGTGGGAGGAGCAACGCTGCTATGTACGGCCCAGATGATGGGAAGGCAAATAAAACAAAACAACAAGAGGCAAAGCCTTCAAGGCTCACTCGAACAGGCACGTGTGAGACAACAACAAACAAAGATTGAGGGGGGTGGGGGGTGTGCATAAAGTACAAGATTGCCAATACAATGAGGGGTAATTTGCCTAAACGTGTTATCATCCTTCTGTATTCCTCTTTTACACTGTTAGGCAATTACCCCTAGAGAATGACAAATGAGACTGAGAGTCGTAAACATGGAGGGGGTGTTTTTAACATACAAATGAAACTATCGTTAATGGATACAACTAAAAAATAATTAAAAAAAAAAAAAAGTACCCGTGCCGAGAATCGGACCCGGAAAACCATTGGAATGACATACAGACGCTCTACGCAATGAGCTATTGAGGCTTTCAGTGTTGATGAGTTTCTTAACTCATGTTGCCTGTTGAATACTCTCTAACCCACTAATCTAAAAATTTATTTGTTTGTTATATGTTTTATACAGTGTTTTTTTAAGTACGTAATTATTCAAATAATTATTGTTTGAAAGCTTGCATAGATACACATCTATGTGTGTGCAAAGTTTGAACAACGTATGCCTTCTACTTCCCGAGAAAATGCCAACGTTAAAGTTTGGAGATTAGGCCACGGACGCAACACACACACACGCGCGCGCGCGCGCATACGCACGCACGCACACGCACACACACACGCGCCGCACGCACGCACGCACACACACACGCTCACGCACACGCAACACACACACCACGCACACGCACACACACACGCACACGCAAACACACGCACAAACACAACCGGAAACAACTATCATAAGACCCGCTTCGTGTTAGCTTCGTTAAACACGAGTGAAATTCTACAAATTGAAAGGGGCAAAGGGACCTGCTACGCTACATACGATTCGCTGTCAATGCGATGCGATTGTGACGATACGAGTCATGATTGATTCAAGTGAAATACTTCCGTCTAAAAAAAATAATATAAGTCTACTACTTTCGCTCTATATATTCCAAGTAGATCCAATACAAGAATTTCACGTGAATCATGACTCACATCGTCACAATCGCATCGCAGTCACAGCGAATCGTATGTAGAGTAATGACGACACGCTACTTCTCACGTCAAGGTTTTTTTTGTCGTTTGTGGCTCAAGCCACAAAAACTATAACTCACTTTGTCGGTCGGTCGGTCGGTCGGTCGGTCCGGTCGGTCTGTCTGTCGTTACGTCCAAAATTGTCGCACATTTTGACAAAATTATCGCACTTCAAATCGAGGCTACACTTCAAATTGAGGCCGCTCTTTAAAATGATGTATTTTAAAAGCGTACAAAATAATAAACATACGTAATACAGACACTACAACAGACACGAAGAGTATGCGGTGCTTCTTTTGATGAGTATAAGTAGGATACATAGTTTTAAATGTTTTCCAAAAGATATAAAAATTTACGAAATGGTGCAGAGATAACATTCTGGTTTACAGATTAAAATTATTGAAAAGCCAGGGGAGGTGACTCATGATTGGAGTGGTAAAAATAGACCGCGTGCCACAAACTATTGCGATTTCGCGCTTGTTTATCGTTTGGTCCTGCTGTTTCTGTCTGTTTATCTTTCTTTACTTATCTATCTGTGTGTTTGTCAACGCTTCTGTCTTTCAGATCTTTTCGCTCTCTGTCTCTCTTTCAGCTAATTGTTTGAACCCTTTCAGGCCAGCCATTCTTCAGTGAAAAATATTCAATAAATGTACCTGCGTAGAGGACAAAATCTGCCTGTAATATTGGGGTATTCCTCTGTGATATATACGAATTACGTAAGGGCCCTATCCTTACCTCCCAAAAATTAAGACAAAAGGTTCTACCCTGGTTGATGCCTTTTAGTGACATGGGGGTGTTAAACCATTGTGGTGCTAAAAATGCGACGTTGGCGGTGAAAGGGTTAATTAAAGGAAGAAGAAGAAGAAGAAGGAAAAAAAGAAGAAGAAGAAGAAAGAAGAAGAAAAGAAGAAGAAGAAGAAGAAGAAGAAGAAGAAGAAAAGAAGAAGAAGAAGAAGAAGAAGAAGAAGAAGAAAAGGAACAGCAGAAGAAGAAGAAGAAGAGAAGAAGAAGAAGAAGAAGAAGAAGAAGAAGAGAAGAAGGAGAAGAAGAAGAAGCAAGAAGAAGAAGAAGAAGAAGAAGAAAAAAAGGAAAAAAAAAAAAAGAAGAAGAAGAAGAAGAAGAAGGAAGAGAAGAAGAAGAAAGAAGAAGAAGAAGAAAAGGAAAAGAAGAAGAAGAAGAAGAAAAAGAAGAAGAAGAAGAAGAAGAAAGAATAAGAAAAAGAAGAAGAAGAAGAAGAAGAAGGAGAAGAAGGAAGAAGGAAGAAGAAGAAGAAGAAAGAAGAAGAAGAGAGAAGAAGAAAGAGGAAACAGCAGAATGAAGAAGAAGAAGAGAAGAAGAAGTAGAAGGAAAAGAAGAAATAGAAGAAGAAGACATAGGAGAAGAAGAGAAGAAGAAGAAGAGAAGAAAAAAGAAGAAGAAGAGAAGAAGAAGAAAAAGAAAGTCACAAGAAGAAGAAGAAGAAGGGAAGAAGAAGAAGAAGAAGAAGAAGCGAAGAAAAAGAAGAAAGAAGAAAAGAAGAAGAATAAAAAGAAGAAGAGAAGAAAGAAGAGAAGGAAGAAGAGAAGGAATTAGAAGAGAAGGGAGAAGAGAAGGAAGAAGAGAAGGAGGAGGAGAAGGAGGAAGAAGAGGAGGAGGATGAAGAAGAAGAAGAAAAGAAGCGAGAAGAAGAAAGAAGAAGAAGAAGAAGAAGAAGAAGAAGAAGAAGAAGAGAAGAAGAAGAAAGAAGGAAGAAGAAGAAGGAGGAGGAGGAGGAAGAGGAGGAGGAGAACGAGGAGGAGGAGGAGGAGGAGGAGGAGGAGGAGGAAGTGAGAAGGAAAAAGAAGGAGAAGAATGAAATTAATATTTCATTTTAAGAATATATGTTTTGACAAGAATCTTATTTGTAGGAAACAAAATCTGACGTTTGTAAAACACCAGACGAAAGTATGCTTTAGGCGAAGAATGGTTGGAAATAATTACATTGGAATACGACATTGAGGAAAGTGTTGCGTGGTAACTGATTTTGTACAGCAATGGAAGCAATCATGTTGCAACTTCTTGGAGGTGGAGTGTTTTGTTCGTTGTAGGAAGGAATTAGTTCACATGATTCCCAGCTGTTAGTGTGGTGAAGTGAAGTAAAACAAACCACCAACGTTTCAGTCAGCTGCGGAGTGCGGATATTTGTATATTCAGGACTTTTTGATAGCTCTCAATAGGGCTTTGCACTGGCCCCTATCTTCATCTTAGTCCTACAATATTCTGACCGGCAAAAGAAACTACTTACATGCATTTTATATGCGCATAAAAGAACGGTTGTTCAAATCTTCACATTTGAATGTCAAGTCAAGTCATGTCAAAAGCACAATTACTTATTATCACGTTAGGTAATATTACAGTGTGGTTTCGTACAAGCGCAATACAAGCAATGAAACACATTTACAAGCATTAAGCATAGAAACACTACTATGTTCAATTATTTGGTGTACCCAACATCTTAAGTGTTGTTGCGATTCAACATTTGATACCACCCCCAAATTTGAAAACCACTAAAGAGTGGCTACACAACAGGTGTGAAAATTGGGTGTGTCCACTGTAGTTAGAGATTCAAACGTTTGTTACACGATGTCTCATGAACCCCCTCAAAGTGTCCAGAAGGTCCCGTGGATTTGCTGCTTTCACAGTTTGTTATTGCTGTTTGGGTGGGCATACCCAATTTTGACACATTTTGAGCAGCTGTGTTTTTTGTGCTGTTAATCTTAAGGGGGTTGCGTTATTTGCTGAGCTATTTCTTCAAAACGATATCAACACGAATGCAGTGGACATTTTAGGGTCTGATGTACACATAAATGAGTTACATTTCAATTATTGAAGGATTTGACGATGCCATTTTTGTTCTGTGCATTTAAGAATTAAGTGATTCTTTAACGTTTGTTGATCACTGTAGGCGCATCATTATTAGGCACAAACATGAGCACATGATTACAACCAGATGTGTAGTTTTGCAATGCATCTCATTTGTCTTCTCTCCGGCGTACCAACGTTTTTCTTTAACTGATTCAATAAAATACATGTATTTTTTACCAAAACATTGACCTTCGAACTGCATCCCTAAATTGGCAAAGATTCCCTACATATTTGTTGCTTAGTTTTAAACAAAAGTTGGGATACCCGAGAAGAAGAACATATAGGCACATTCCAAACCTTAACCCTAACCCTAACCCTAAACCCAAACCAAGTATTGTACTTCCCTCACATCATCAGGATGCTATTTTACTAAGATAAAACCAACATAAAAACATCTGGTCACACTTTGTGCTCACTTTTATGCTTAACTATGATACGCATACAGAGATCAACAAAAGTTAAAAATAACTTTAACGTATGAGCACAGAACAAAAATGGCATCGTCAAATCCTTTGATAATTTACATATCATTAATTCAATTATATATACACCAGAAACTAAAAACATTTTTTCTTAGTAAACTCTCTTTTGTAGCAGAAAATAAATTACGAAATGGAAACACAAATCTGGGATAAAGTAATCTATTAGGTCGAATTTGCTTTCGCAAATCAGAAAAAAGAACACTCCGTTATAAAATGATGCTCATCACCTAAAGCATTTCTATTGCGTTTTCTACAGGTTCTTTCTGATCTTGGGAAACCATTTTGTTACGGCCTGTTTCAAACAGGGAGAGAGTGGGTATGACTCGGGGAAAATGCAAAAAGGAAATGTATTTAACACACCTAAAGTATTTCTATTGCATTTTCTACAGGTTCTTTCTGATCTTGGGAAACCATTTTGCTACGGCCTGTTTCAACAGGGAGAGAGTGGGTATGGCTCGGGGAAAATGCCAGAAGAAAATGTACTTAACGTCCTCCGACCTGGCGCAGGCACATAATGTGACAGAGAGTGGGTCGACCCTGGAGATACGAACTGCAATGCTACCAGGAAAGTCTCCATTGTCTCGTTATATAATGAAGCACAGAGAGGAAACGCCACCTTGCTCCCTAAGCATTCGTAGTTACTTTCTAATGCTTTGCATTCAAACTTCCTCTGTAAGGATTGTGTGTGTGTGTGTGGGGGGGGGGGGGGGGGCTGTATTGAATATGCTCGCCACAACTTTAAAAATCCATTTGTCGCAGGCTCGATACTCCATGGAGAGAGAGAGAGAGATAGAGAGAGAGAGGAGAGAGTAGAAAGAGAGAGAGAGAGAAGAGAGAGAGAGAGAGAGAGAGAGAGAGAGAGAGAGAGAGAGAGAGAAAGAGAGAGAGAGAAAGAGAGACAGAGAGAGAAAGAGAGAGAGAGGGGGGGGGGGGTAAGCGGTTTATGTTTGCTTACTTGTTTGATAGCAGATCCTTGTAATGTCAAACTAAGGCAAAGGGAGTTAAGTTGATGTTTTTGCCTAGTGGTAATTACCATACAATCTGTTTTATTTGGGTTTAGAACCATTGCATTGTTGCCGCACCAATTTTCAATGTATGTAAGTCAATTTTGTAACTGGCTATTAATAGTGTCCATACTTTTATCAGAACAATGGATAGTGCCATCATCCGCAAATAACTCACAAGATGTATGAGGATTGGTGATGTGTAGGGGGAGGTCATTCATAAACAAACAGAACAGGAGAGGTCCTAATATACATCCTTGTGGGACCCCACGTTCTACAGTCTTTTTCGCTGAGTATGAACAATTTAATAACACTCGCTGATACCTGTTGCTTAAATAAGACTTGAAGAATGATGTTGTTTGTGAACTGTTTGTATGTAAATAAATCTTCTTCAAGCGAATATCGTGATCTACGAGATCAAACGCTTTTTTAAGATCTAGAAAAATCGCACCAGTAATATGAGATGCATTAGCAGCAAACAACCATTTGTCCAGTAAATGTGTCAGTGCTGTGTGGCAGGAATGACCAGGTCGGAAACCAGATTGAAGGAGGTGAATAAGACTGTGCTTCTCTAAGTAATTTATGAACGATCTCTGAACATGTTTTTGAAGGGGCTTGGAAAATACAGAAAGAAATAATATGGGTCTATAATTATTGATATCTGTGAGTTTCTTTGTTTAAGGTACAGGTATTATTTGTTTTATTCCTCCAGTATATCGGGGTAAATATGTTTTTGAATGCATAAGTTAAATAGATAGGTAAGAGTATAGATGTACTATAAGGTAACGTAGGTTGTTAAAAGTATGGAACTTATTTCATCAGGTCCGGAAGATTTCTTGTTTTTCATTGAGGTGATAAGTTTGCTAACTTCATGTACAGCGAGTGGAGGAATATGATATGGCTCGACGCCAGATGTTTTTTTTGTACAGAATGTTAATAGTGTCCCTGAGATATATTCTCCATTGCGATTTTCTTTAGGAGGAACCAGAGTATCAGCAACAGTAGCGAAATGGTTGTTGAAGATGTCTGCACTAAAAGTTGAGGTATATATATACATCATATTAATAATAATAATAGTACATTTATATAGCGCTTTACCTCATTTGAGCCCAAAGTGCTTTACAATCAATTTATTCATCAACAGACAACAAAAACAGCCTTCAAGAGTGACACCAACCAGCAACAGCGCATATACAAAAGCAACTCTCTCTCTCTCTCTCTCTCTCTCTCTCTCTCTCTCTCTCTCTCTCCTCTCTCTCTCTCTCTCTCTCTCTCTCTCTCTCTAACTACCCACACACCACAACACCACACCCACACACACACACGCGCGCGCGCGCGCGCGCACGCGCGCACACGCACACGCACACGCACACGCACACGCACACACGCACACACACACATACACACACACACACACACACACACACACACACACACACACAACACACACATACACACACGCACACATACACACACACAATTATTGACTCCAACTCGTTCATACCCCATTCGGTAATCCACAGCAACCGAGCCGCATGGACTGACCACATACACCAACACACATACACAAACACCCTCACACACAACGTACGCACGCAGACAGACACACAGACACGCAGACTCGGGGGGAAGACAGACACACACACACACACACACACAACACACACACACACACCACACACACACACACACACACACACAACCACAAAACCAAAATACACACAATCACACATGTATTGCACACATTCTGCTCACACACACACACACACACACACACACACACACACACACACACACACACACACACACACATAATAGTGGCTGTGTTGGCAGGTCCATGGGTAACACTGTTCATAGCACGCCATATAGTAGATGTACTTTTGCCATTTTCTATCAATCTATCAAAAAGTTGTTTCTTAGACTTGTCAATCAGTTTGTTTTCGTAGTCACATTGTGTTTTAAATTTTGAAAGCGTTTCTCTAGTTTCAACTTGGCTTTTTTATTCACTGCTTCTTCTACCTCTTGTGCATACCAGGAGGGCTTGAAAGTGTGTTTTACTCGTTTTTGTTGTAGTGGTGCATGTTTGTTTAGTATGCCAAGGAAGGTATTGTGCCAATACTGAAAGGCATCATGGGGATTATTTATCTGGTAGACATGACTAAATGGTGCGGCGGCAAGATCCATGAAAAACGCATCTCTATTGAAGTGTTTGTAAGATCTGTATGGGATACATGTATGTCCATTTTTTGCAGTTTCGGTAGCGTTGATTTCCACATACAATATGTGGCATAGTGATCAGTAATGGCCAGATGAGCCACATTAACATCTTCGATAGCCGTAGGGTTATTTGTGTAAATGTGATCAATGATTGTGGCTGAAGATGCTGTTACTCTAGTCGGGGTCGTTGCGAACTGCTGTAGTCCTAGTAACGTTGTGGTAGAGTTCAAAGCTTGATGGGGTTTCAACATATCGACATTTTAAACTCGCCTATTAAAAGAATACTGTTATGTCGAACATCTATGGAATCAAACATAGTATGCAAATCATAATACCAGTCAAAAGTGGATGCAGGTTTGCGGCATAGTGTGCATACAAGTAAAGGGGTGGGTATTCTTGTATTTAAGTTCCATCCATAAACATTCAAGGTAAAGGTCAAGATGTGCCCCCCCCCCCCTACATTTCTCGGTTAATTCCATTTTTTTCCGTTTTTTGCCTTTCTTACCAAACATAAAGCTATATTTTATTTAACCTTTTCAGCTAATTTATCTTTTTGGAATAATAACCCTAACCCTAAGACGGGAAAACGCAATGAACCACGACTGTGACAAATGTGCGATGTACTGCAGTACATAGGGGGGGGGGGGGGGGGGGGGGGGGGGGGGGGGGGGGGGGGGTAGGGCTAGGGGGGGGGGGGGGGGTAGGGTAGGGTTAGTGTTAGGGTTATTTATTCCAAAAAGTTAATTAGCTAAAAAGGTTCATAAAATACACGTTTATGTTTGGTAAGAAATGCAAAAACGGGAAAAAATTGATTTAACCGAGAAATGCAGGGGGGCACATTCAACTTTATTTTTTTGATTCTAAGTCAGTACGTCGCCGAATGAGATGTCGGATTGAGTTATGCATGTAGACAGCAATTCCCGTTTCTCTAGGCTTGGTGGGATCCTTTCGTATGATTGAATAATTTGGGATTGATACAATATCATCAGTAATGTGAGGAGCTAGTCGTGTTTCGCTAATACCAAACACATGGAAATTATTGGAATTTATAAAACACGTTCACATCTGTAACTTTGTTGACAAGATGATAAACGTTTAAATGACCAAGACACCATTTCTGGTTGCGTCCATTAGACATA
>JAGGCT020004092.1:282429-292429 GCA_017654935.2 Phymorhynchus buccinoides | reverse complement strand
CCAAGAAAATGACAGATATCATAATCACCACATTAACGAAAAGGACAGATACTCTAATGACCACATTAACGAAAAGGGCAGATACCGTAATCACCACATTAACGAAAAGGACTGAATTTATAATCACCACATCAAAGAAAAGGACTGAATTTATAATCACCACATCACAGAAAAGGACAGATACCCTAATCACCACATCAAAGAAAATGACAGATACCCTAATCACCACATCAAAGAAAATGACAGATACCCTAATCACCACATCAAAGTAAAGGACAGATACCCTAATCACCACATCAAAGAAAATGACAGATACCCTAATCACCACATCAAAGTAAAGGACAGATACCCTAATCACCACATCAAAGTAAAGGACAGATACTCTAATCACCACATCAAAGTAAAGGACAGATACCCTAATCACCACATCAAAGAAAATGGACAGATACCCTAATCACCACATCAAAGAAAGGACAGATACCCTAATCACCACATCAAAGAAAAGGACAGATACCCTAATCACCACATCAAAGAAAATGACAGATACCCTAATCACCACATCAAAGTAAAGGACAGATACCCTAATCACCACATCAAAGTAAAGGACAGATACCCTAATCACCACATCAAAGTAAAGGACAGATACCCTAATCACCACATCAAAGTAAAGGACAGATACTCTAATCACCACATCAAAGTAAAGGACAGATACCCTAATCACCACATCAAAGAAAATGACAGATACCCTAATCACCACATCAAAGTAAAGGACAGATACCCTAATCACCACATCAAAGAAAAGGACAGATACTCTAATCACCACATCAAAGAAAGGACAGATACCCTAATCACCACATCACAGAAAAGGACAGATACCCTAATCACCACATCAAAGAAAATGACAGATACCCTAATCACCACATCAAAGTAAAGGACAGATACCCTAATCACCACATCAAAGAAAAGGACAGATACTCTAATCACCACATCAAAGAAAGGACAGATACCCTAATCACCACATCAAAGAAAATGACAGATACTCTAATCACCACATCAAAGAAAGGACAGATACCCTAATCACCACATCAAAGAAAGGACAGATACCCTAATCACCACATCACAGAAAAGGACAGATACCCTAATCACCACATCAAAGAAAGGACAGATACCCTAATGACCACATCACAGAAAGGACAGATACCCTAATCACCACATCAAAGAAAATGACTGATACTCTAATCACCACATCAAAGAAAGGACAGATACCCTAATGACCACATCACAGAAAGGACAGATACCCTAATCACCACATCAAAGAAAATGACTGATACTCTAATCACCACATCAAAGAAAGGACAGATACCCTAATCACCACATCAAAGAAAGGACAGATACCCTAATGACCACATCAAAGAAAGGACAGATACCCTAATGACCACATCACATAAAGGACAGATATCCTAATCACCACATCAACGAAAAGGACAGATACCCTAATCACCACATCAAAGACAATGACAGATGTCCTAATCACCATATCAACGAAAAGGACAGATGTCCCTAATCACCACATCAACACGAAAAGGACAGATGTCCTAATCACCATATCAACGAAAAAGACAGATGTCCCAATTACCACATCACAGAAAGGACAAATATCCTAATTACCACATCACAGAAAGGACAGATACCCTAATCACCACATCACAGAAAGGACAGATACCCTAATCACCACATCACAGAAAGGACAGATACCCTAATCACCACATCACAGAAAAGGACAGATATCCCTAATCACCACATCAAAGAAAGGACAGATACCCTAATCACCACATCAAAGAAAGGACAGATATCCTAATCACCACATCACAGAAAGGACAGATATCCTAATCACCACATCACAGAAAGGACAGATATCCTAATCACCACATCAACGAAAAGGACAGATGCCCTTATCACCACATCAAAGACAATGACAGATGTCCTAATCACCATATCAACGAAAAGGACAGATGTCCTAATCACCACATCAACGAAAAGGACAGATGTCCTAATCACCACATCAACGAAAAGGACAGATACCCTAATCACCACATCACAGAAAGGACAGATATCCTAATCACCACATCAACGAAAAGGACAGATATCCTAATCACCACATCACAGAAAGGACAGATACCCTAATCACCACATCACAGAAAGGACAGATACCCTAATCACCACATCACAGAAAGGACAGATATCCTAATCACCACATCACAGAAAGGACAGATATCCTAATCACCACATCAACGAAAAGGACAGATACCCTAATCACCACATCACAGAAAGAACAGATGATCCTAATCACACACGCACACGCACGCACACACACACACACGCACACGCACCACACACACACACACACACACACACACACTGTACCAAAATATGTATCATGAAAGAGGGAGGGGGGAGGATGAGAGAGAGAGAGAGATCGAGAGAGAGAGAGGTAGAGCGAGAGAGATAGAGAAGGAGAGAGAGAGAGAGAGATAAGGTAGAGAGAGAGAGAGATGAGAGAGAGAGAGATTAGATCCGTGATTATCTACATATGGGCTCGATCTCGATTCGATCTGTTCTCGTCATTTTGCGATAATGCTTTAAAGACACCCCCCCCCCCCCCCCCCCCCCCCACCCCCCCCCCCCTCCAAGTCACGGGATAGACATTCCCTCTATAGCTCCCCCCCCCCCCCCCACGTCCACAGGGGTGGGGTTCGATGCTAGATTAGAATATTTCTTAAGATTTCTTACCAGCTATAAGAGGAAAAACACGTTAAAACCATGATTTGGACACGTGACGTGGTGGGTCTTTAAGGGCTTACGCAACCCCACTTTCTACTCTATCTCTTTTGACACGTGACGTGGTGGGTCTTTAAGGGCTACGCAACCCCCTTTTCTACTCTATCTCTTTTTGACACGTGACGTGGTGGGTCTTTAAAGGGCTACGCAACCCCCCTTTCTACTCTATCTCTTTTGACACGTGACGTGGTGGGTCCTTAAGGGGTACGCAACCCCCCTTTCTACTCTATCTCTTTTGACACGTGACGTGGTGGGTCTTTAAGGGGTACGCAACCCCCCTTTCTACTCTATCTCTTTTGACACGTGACGTGGTGGGTCTTTAAGGGGTACGCAACCCCCCTTTCTACTCTATCTCTTTTGACACGTGACGTGGTGGGTCTTTAAGGGGTACGCAACCCCCTTTCTACTCTATCTCTTTTGACACGTGACGTGGTGGGATCTTTAAGGGGTACGCAACCCCCTTTTCTACTCTATCTCTTTTGACACGTGACGTGGTGGGTCTTTAAGGGGTACGCAACCCCCCTTTCTACTCTATCTCTTTTGACACACGTGACGTGGTGGGTCTTTAAGGGGTACGCAACCCCCCCTTTCTACTCTATCTCTTTTGACACGTGACGTGGTGGGTATTTTAAGGGGTACGCAACCCCCCTTTCTACTCTATCTCTTTTGACACGTGCGTGCTGCCATCCATATCCTGGTCCATGAACATACTTAGGGTAAATGTTCAAACTTAAATGGTAGTTCATGAAAATACAATTGATTACCACTTTTGACACGTGCGTGCTACCATCCATATCTTAGTCCATAGATGTTCTGATGCAGGCGTTTGTTCTTGTAAATTATTCACAGTTTCAAAATAACATGCGTCATTGATTAATACACTTTTTTTTCTCTTTCTCAAATAGCATTTTCCTGATAATAAAGTACTATAGAAAGTATTGATTTGCAACTATCCCCAATTATGCGACTTGGCAGCTAAAATGCAATTAAAGTATTATAAATTAGTGCTGAGCTTAAACAAATCTACGCCTACGTATATGATTCTAGGCGAGTTAGGTCGTTATCCTATAGAGATCTCTGCAAAAAGTCGTATGTTGAATTTTTGGTTTAAACTTAGGGATGCTTCTAATGATGATAATCTTTCTAGTATCATGTATAGATTTCTTTTGAAGTTATATGTTTCTGGTGAGTATAAAGCTAATTTTCTTCAAACAGTACATACTACGTTAAATTCTTTGGGTTTCAGTGATCTTTGGCTTGGCCAGTATAATATTAATTTCAGTCAACATTCTTTCAAAAAACAAATAAATCGGCGTCTGCGTGACCAGTTTGTCCAGACCTGGCAGGCTGAGTTAAACACAAACAAACTTTACACGAACTACAGAATATTTTAAAAAAAAATTGTGTTAGAAAAATACTTGACCATTCTCCCTGAATACCAGGCCAAATGTATTCTCAAATTTAGAGTATTAAATCACAGGTTACCTATTCAGCAAGGACGTTTTCAGGGAATTGTTCATGGAGAGAGAATGTGCAATAAGTGTGAATCAAATGATTTGGGAGATGAATTTCATTTTGTTTTCAATTGTAATTTCTTTAGCAATAGCAGAAAACTGTTGTTGAAGCCTTTTTATTACAAACACCCTAATATTATTAAGTTCAACAAACTGTTTACAACACGTAATAAGAAAACTCTGCAAAATGTAGCAAGAGTTGTTAAAGTTATTAAGCATAGCCACTGATTCTTCACATTTCATTGCTCTTTGTCTATTGTATTATTATGGATGTGCTTGTGCGTGTGTGTACGTATGTGTGCGTATGTGTATGAGCATACGTGTGTATTTGTGCGCACATGTAGGTAAACATGTGTATTCAGGAGAGAGAGAGATCGAGATGAGAGAGGAGAGAGAGAGAGAGAGAGAGAGAGAGAGAGAGGAGAGAGAGAGAGAGAGAGAGAGAGAGAGAGAGAGAGAGAGAGAGAGAGAGAGAGATGAGAGAGAGAGAGAGAGAGAGAGAGAGAGAGAGAGAGAGAGAGAGAGCATGAATGTGCGTGTGCTGGTGTGCGCATTGCCTTTGTAAATTTAATATATTGTTTGGTTATATATTATTATGCCACTATTTCAATGCATTTCATGAGGATGGTTCGATCGCCTACCATGTGGGGGTCATACTGACATCAGTGTAACTGATATGTAAAAGGTTTGATTGTAGTGATGTGTGATATGACAATTTGGTATGTCGTGGATTAGTTGGATGGGGTGTGACTGGATATTGATCTATATTTTCAGATTTTTCGTTTGTTTGCTTTTGTATGTTGTTGTTGTTGTCAAAAGGTTTGTTTGTCCGTTTATTGTTTGTTCTATTTTACTTTTTCTTTTTTCATTGTTTATATATTTTTGTTTTTGTTTTTTGTTTTTGTTTTTCCATGTACCCCCAAGGGGCTTTTTTGGAAATAAAAACCTTGAACCTTGAACCTTGAACCTCTCTCTGTCTGTATCTCTGTCTCTCTCTGTGCCCCTCTCTCTGTGTCTCTGTGTGTGTGTCTCTCTCTCTATGTGTTAATTTTCCCCAGAGCTGGGTGGAAAAAGCATGCAACTTGCTTATATCATGTTCCCTGGTTAAATACAATTTCGTTTCTCTCTCTCTCTCTCTCTCTCTCTCTCTCTCTCTCTCTCTCTCTCTCTCTCTCTCTCTCTCTCTCTCTCTCTCCCTCTCTCTCTCTCTCTCTCTGTGTTTAAAATTATGCCTTTTGTATCACATGAAACGTTATTCCACTTAATACTCTCGTCAATATATATCGAAAAATAAAAATGGAATAAGACTGAAACCAGAATAAAGAATTTTTAAAAAAGAGAAGAAACCCCCCTGAATAACATTAGATGATGATGTTGATGATGAATCTGATGGTGATGTTGTCCAAAGTGGTGGTGGTGGTGATGATGATGTTGATGATGAATCTGATGGTGATGTTGTCGAAAGTGGTGGTGGTGGTGATGATGATGTTGATGATGAATCTGATGGTGATGTTGTCGAAAGTGGTGGTGGTGGTGATGATGATGATGATTATGTATCTGATGGTGATGTTGTCCAAAGTGGTGGTGGTGGTGATGATGATGTTGATGATGAATCTGATGGTGATGTTGTCCAAAGTGGTGGTGGTGGTGATGATGATGCTGATGATGAATCTGATGGTGATGTTGTCGAAAGTGGTGGTGGTGGTGATGATGATGTTGATGATGAATCTGATGGTGATGTTGTCGAAAGTGGTGGTGGTGGTGATGATGATGTTGATGATGAATCTGATGGTGATGTTGTCGAAAGTGGTGGTGGTGGTGATGATGATGCTGATGATGAATCTGATGGTGATGTTGTCGAAAGTGGTGGTGGTGGTGATGATGATGATGATGATGAATCTGATGGTGATGTTGTCGAAAGTGGTGGTGGTGGTGATGATGATGTTGATGATGAATCTGATGGTGATGTTGTCGAAAGTGGTGGTGGTGGTGATGATGATGATGATTATGTATCTGATGGTGATGTTGTCGAAAGTGGTGGTGGTGGTGATGATGATGATGATGATGTATCTGATGGTGATGTTGTCGAAAGTGGTGGTGGTGGTGATGATGATGCTGATGATGAATCTGATGGTGATGTTGTCGAAAGTGGTGGTGGTGGTGATGATGATGTTGATGATGAATCTGATGGTGATGTTGTCGAAAGTGGTGGTGGTGGTGATGATGATGTTGATGATGAATCTGATGGTGATGTTGTCGAAAGTGGTGGTGGTGGTGATGATGATGATGATTATGTATCTGATGGTGATGTTGTCCAAAGTGGTGGTGGTGGTGATGATGATGTTGATGATGAATCTGATGGTGATGTTGTCCAAAGTGGTGGTGGTGGTGATGATGTTGATGATGAATCTGATGGTGATGTTGTCGAAAGTGGTGGTGGTGGTGATGATGATGTTGATGATGAATCTGATGGTGATGTTGTCCAAAGTGGTGGTGGTGGTGATGATGATGTTGATGATGAATCTGATGGTGATGTTGTCCAAAGTGGTGGTGGTGGTGATGATGATGTTGATGATGAATCTGATGGTGATGTTGTCCAAAGTGGTGGTGGTGGTGATGATGATGTTGATGATGAATCTGATGGTGATGTTGTCCAAAGTGGTGGTGGTGGTGATGATGATGTTGATGATGTATCTGATGGTGATGTTGTCGAAAGTGGTGGTGGTGGTGATGATGATGATGATGATGATGAATCTGATGGTGATGTTGTCGAAAGTGGTGGTGGTGGTGTGATGATGATGTTGATGATGAATCTGATGGTGATGTTGTCCAAAGTGGTGGTGGTGGTGATGATGATGTTGATGATGTATCTGATGGTGATGTTGTCGAAAGTGGTGGTGGTGGTGATGATGATGTTGATGATGAATCTGATGGTGATGTTGTCCAAAGTGGTGGTGGTGGTGATGATGATGTGTTGATGATGAATCTGATGGTGATGTTGTCGAAAGTGGTGGTGGTGGTGATGATGATGATGATGATGTATCTGATGGTGATGTTGTCGAAAGTGGTGGTGGTGGTGATGATGATGTTGATGATGAATCTGATGGTGATGTTGTCGAAAGTGGTGGTGGTGGTGATGATGATGTTGATGATGAATCTGATGATGTTGTCGAAAGTGGTGGTGGTGGTGGTGATGATGATGTTGATGATGAATCTGATGATGTTGTCGAAAGTGGTGGTGGTGGTGGTGATGATGATGTTGATGATGAATCTGATGGTGATGTTGTCGAAAGTGGTTGTGGTGGTGATGATGATGTTGATGATGAATCTGATGGTGATGTTGTCGAAAGTGGTGGTGGTGGTGATGGTGATGTTGATGATGTATCTGATGGTGATGTTGTCGAAAGTGGTTGTGGTGGTGATGATGATGTTGATGATGTATCTGATGGTGATGTTGTCGAAAGTGGTTGTGGTGGTGATGATGATGTTGATGATGAATCTGATGGTGATGTTGTCCAAAGTGGTGGTGGTGGTGATGATGATGTTGATGATGAATCTGATGATGTTGTCGAAAGTGGTGGTGGTGGTGATGATGATGTTGATGAATCTGATGGTGTTGTCGAAAGTGGTGGTGGTGGTGATGATGATGTTGATGAATCTGATGACGATGTTGTCGAAAGTGGTGGTAGTGGTGATGATGTTGATG
Source organism: Phymorhynchus buccinoides (assembly GCA_017654935.2). Lineage (NCBI taxonomy): Eukaryota > Metazoa > Mollusca > Gastropoda > Neogastropoda > Raphitomidae > Phymorhynchus > Phymorhynchus buccinoides. The sequence goes on along the minus strand of JAGGCT020004092.1, from coordinate 284,371 downwards.
ATGAATCTGATGATGTTGTCGAAAGCGGTTGTGGTGGTGATGATGATGTTGATGATGTATCTGATGGTGATGTTGTCGAAAGTGGTGGTGGTGGTGATGATGTTGATGATGAATCTGATGATGTTGTCGAAAGCGGTTGTGGTGGTGATGATGATGTTGATGATGTATCTGATGGTGATGTTGTCGAAAGTGGTGGTGGTGGTGATGATGATGTTGATGATGAATCTGATGGTGATGTTGTCGAAAGTGGTGGTGGTGGTGGTGATGATGATGATGATGTATCTGATGGTGATGTTGTCGAAAGTGGTGGTGGTGGTGATGATGATGTTGATGATGAATCTGATGGTGATGTTGTCGAAAGCGGTGGTGGTGGTGATGATGATGATGAATGAATGAATCTTTTATTTAACATGTGTTCACTTCACAGTGCTATTACACGGCAATGATGATAATGATGATGATGATGATGATGATGACGACGACTTTTTTTGCAGTCCCATCTTCAACCCGGCCGGTACAGTGGCGTTGCTTTCACGCCGCTCATTCCGAATCTCAACTCGTAGCCACACTCTGGTTTATCAGGTCACAGAATTAAAAAAAAAATCATCAGTCCAAGGGGAGCGAATATAATTATGTTAGGTCGTGAGGAGGCCACCAACCGATGAGACACTGCACTGCTGCTGAGTCACTTCGGTGGGGTCAGTTCAATGGAGCCTGTTCTGAACTAGCCTAGAGCATAGCCTAGGAGGAACACCACCGACTAAGCCCCCTACGATGATGATGATGATGATGATAATGATGATGATGATAATGATGATGATGATGTCGATGATGATGATAATGATGATGGTGATGATGATGGTGTTGTCGATGATGATGATGATGGTGATGATGATGATGGTGATGATGGTGATGATGATGATGATGATGATGATGATGATGATGATGATGATGACGACGACAACGACAACGACGACGACGACGACGACGATGATGATGATGATAATGATGAAGACGTCATCGACGACGATGATGATAAATATGATGATGATGATGATGATGATGATGATGATGATGATGATGATGATGATGGTGATGATGATGGTGATGATGATGAAGACGTCGTCGACGACGACGACGACGATGATGGCAAAGTTGGTTTAAACAAATTTATTCATAAACAATCACATATCAAAGCAGCATCAGAATAAGGATCACAGAGCAGAACAAGCTTAAAGCTTATACTTATGGCAAAGTTGATGAATGATGAAGTCACTCACTTGCGCACTTCAAAGTCGTACAGTCTGGCAGCTTCGAACAGGCAGGTGAAGTTGAAGGAGCCTTCCACGCCGGTGAAGGTGTTCACCTGCCCCCCACTGATCTCACACGTCTTCTTGTTCTTTACATAGTTGATTTCTAGACAGAAAGAAGGGAGGAAAGAAAAGGGGAAAAAAGAACTGTTAGTTGTCTTTTTTTGTTGGTGATTTTCCTGTGTCTCAATGTTCGTTTATAGTATTAGTTATGTATTGCATGCTTAGAACCAAGGACAGAATGGAAGACTAGGCCCAGCCTAAATTATTTTCCTTGTAAAATAAATTTTCTGAGTCTGACTCTCTCTCTCTCTCTCTCTCTCTCTCTCTCTCTCTCTCTCTCTCTCTCTCTCTCTCTCTCTCTCTCTCTCTCTCTCTCTATCTATCTATCTATCTATCTCTCCCTCTCTCTCTCTAGGCTGTGCTGACGTCAAGTGGTGTGTTCGTATCTCTTTGAATAAGAGAGTAAGAGTAGTCTGAACTGCGTCACCCTTACTCGTAGACTAAAGTCGACATCGGCGGTGAGACAGGATGTCGACAAAAGTGCATGTTAAAGATGAGGACTATAAAGTAGGTTTAGGCTTGATTTTGTTATGAGCAGCATTTATGTTTTAATATGTGTATTCGCTTGC
>JAGGCT020004092.1:267429-277429 GCA_017654935.2 Phymorhynchus buccinoides | reverse complement strand
TAATTTTTGTATTTGAAAGGCTAGAATTTTCTAAATGTATGAAAGCCTTGTTGTTCCAGAAAAAGTGAAACCTTTTAGTTAATCCTTTTCGATGAAATATTACCCCTAGACTGAGTCGTGTGAAAAGGATTGTAAAGAAAGTGTTGTTCAGCGTTTTGGGGTTCTTGGAGAGAACCAAGTTTAAAGAGGGTGGGTTTTTACATCCCTGAAGAGGACTGTTGGGGAATTAGTTTTTGGGTAAACACAAAACTGTTGTTACTCTGGGTGTTCAAAACTAGGTTTTTGTTTTGGTTTTTCATACAGTCCTGATCCTGATCCTGATCCTGATCCTGAGCCTGAACCTGACCTGACCTGACCTGTTGCTGCCTGGTTGACCGCCCGGTCAACCGCTCTTTTCTCCGTTTCCGGCTGTGGGAGGCCGCCCGCCTTTCCGTCTGGCCCCGTGTTAGGCCCGATCTGTGGGCCTGTCTGTGCGTTCGGGCCAGGCTTCGACGTTCCTGTTGAGGAGTCTGGGGGCGACCTCTGCCGTCTCTCATCTTTTGTTTCTGCTGCTGTAGCCTGCCCCAGGAGGGGGAGCAGTTTTTCTACTGACTTTTGTTTTCCCCTTTGTCTTCTTCTTCGGACGCTCTGCTGTTTTTGTTGGATTTCTTTTCTTCGTCTGCCCTTTCGTCGTTTTTCCCTTCAATTTTGTGTTTCTGCTTACAAACTCTCTTTTAGTTATTCAGTTAAGTTGCCGGCTTTAGTTTATTCTTTGGACAAACTTTTGAACGCCATGTATATTGTGTAGATAATTTGTTAAACATTGTGTATTGAATCGTGCAAGTGTGTGTGTGTGCTTGCTTATAATAAATAGTCTTGTTTTGTATTGTACTTCTGGTGTGCGCGTGTGCCTTCTCCTGCGAGTTTGTCTGTCTGGGCGTGCGAGACTCTCCTCGGGGTTCGCGATTTTCCTCTCCCGATCTCTTATCAGGATCGAGCGGGGGATTTCGTGACAGTGGACCACTCTCCGTCCACTGCAGTACCAAGACATACACACAGTCAGGTTGTGGACCACTCTCCGTCCACTGCAGCACCAAGACATACACACAGTCAGGTTGTGGACCACTCTCCGTCCACTGCAGCACCAAGACATACAGTAAGGTTGTGGACCACTCTCCGTCCACTGCAGCACCAAGACATACACACAGTAAGGCTGTGGACCACTCTCCGTTCACTGCAGCACCAAGACATACATACAGTAAGGCTGTGGACCACTCTCCGTCCACTGCAGCACCAAGACATACATACAGTAAGGCTGTGGACCACTCTCCGTCCACTGCAGCACCAAGACATACACACAGTAAGGTTGTGGACCACTCTCCGTCCACTGCAGCACCAAGACATACACACAGTCAGGTTGTGGACCACTCTCCGTCCACTGCAGCACCAAGACATACATACAGTAAGGCTGTGGACCACTCTCCGTCCACTGCAGCACCAAGACATACATACAGTAAGGCTGTGGACCACTCTCCGTCCACTGCAGCACCAAGACATACATACAGTAAGGCTGTGGACCACTCTCCGTCCACTGCAGCACCAAGACATACAGTAAGGCTGTGGACCACTCTCCGTCCACTGCAGCACCAAGACATACAGTAAGGTTGTGGACCACTCTACGTCCACTGCAGCACCAAGACATACACACAGTAAGGTTGTGGACCACTCTCCGTCCACTGCAGCACCAAGACATACAGTAAGGTTGTGGACCACTCTCCATCCACTGCAGCACCAAGACATACACACAGTCAGGTTGTGAACCACTCTCCGTCCACTGCAGCACCAAGACATACAGTAAGGTTGTGGACCACTCTCCGTCCACTGCAGCACCAAGACATACACACAGTCAGGTTGTGAACCACTCTCCGTCCACTGCAGCACCAAGACATACACACAGTAAGGTTGTGGACCACTCTCCGTCCACTGCAGCACCAAGACATACAGTAAGGTTGTGGACCACTCTCCGTCCACTGCAGCACCAAGACATACACACAGTAAGGCTGTGGACCACTCTCCGTCCACTGCAGCACCAAGACATACAAGCAGTAAGGCTGTGGACCACTCTCCATCCATTGCAGCACCAAGACATACAAGCAGTAAGGTTGTGGACCACTCTCCGTCCACTGCAGCACCAAGACATACAAGCAGTAAGGCTGTGGACCACTCTCCATCCATTGCAGCACCAAGACATACAAGCAGTAAGGCTGTGGACCACTCTCCGTCCACTGCAGCACCAAGACATACAGTAAGGCTGTGGACCACTCTCCGTCCACTGCAGCACCAAGACATACATACAGTAAGGCTGTGGACCACTCTCCGTCCACTGCAGCACCAAGACATACACACAGTAAGGCTGTGGACCACTCTCTGTCCACTGCAGCACCAAGACATACACACAGTAAGGTTGTGGACCACTCTCCGTCCACTGCAGCACCAAGACATACACACAGTAAGGCTGTGGACCACTCTCCGTCCACTGCAGCACCAAGACATACAAGCAGTAAGGTTGTGAACCACTCTCCGTCCACTGCAGCACCAAGACATACAAGCAGTAAGGCTGTGGACCACTCTCCATCCATTGCAGCACCAAGACATACAAGCAGTAAGGCTGTGGACCACTCTCCGTCCACTGCAGCACCATGACATACACACAGTAAGGCTGTGGACCACTCTCCGTCCACTGCAGCACCATGACATACACACAGTAAGGCTGTGGACCACTCTCCGTCCACTGCAGCACCAAGACATACACACAGTAAGGCTGTGGACCACTCTCCGTCCACTGCAGCACCAAGACATACAGTAAGGTTGTGGACCACTCTCCGTCCACTGCAGCACAGAGACATACAGTAAGGTTGTGGACCACTCTCCGTCCACTACAGCACCAAGACATACAGTAAGGCTGTGGACCACTCTCCGTCCACTGCAGCACCAAGACATACAGTAAGGTTGTGGACCACTCTCCGTCCACTACAGCACCAAGACATACAGTAAGGCTGTGGACCACTCTCCGTCCACTGCAGCACCAAGACATACATACAGTAAGGCTGTGGACCACTCTCCGTCCACTGCAGCACAGAGACATACATACAGTAAGACTGTGGACCACTCTCCGTCCACTGCAGCACCAAGACATACATACAGTAAGGCTGTGGACCACTCTCCGTCCACTGCAGCACCAAGACATACATACAGTAAGGCTGTGGACCACTCTCCGTCCACTGCAGCACCAAGACATACAGTAAGGTTGTGGACCACTCTCCGTCCACTGCAGCACCAAGACATACAGTAAGGTTGTGGACCACTCTCCGTCCACTACAGCACCAAGACATACAGTAAGGCTGTGGACCACTCTCCGTCCACTGCAGCACCAAGACATACATACAGTAAGGCTGTGGACCACTCTCCGTCCACTGCAGCACAGAGACATACATACAGTAAGACTGTGGACCACTCTCCGTCCACTGCAGCACCAAGACATACATACAGTAAGGCTGTGGACCACTCTCCGTCCACTGCAGCACCAAGACATACATACAGTAAGGCTGTGGACCACTCTCCGTCCACTGCAGCACCAAGACATACACACAGTAAGGCTGTGGACCACTCTCCGTCCACTGCAGCACCAAGACATACACACAGTAAGGTTGTGGACCACTCTCCGTCCACTGCAGCACCAAGACATACACGCAGTAAGGCTGTGGGTGCAAGCAAACAGCCTGAATATATAAAGAGTTCGCGCTACGCGGCTAACTGAAGCCGGTTGTTTTTACCCCCCCCCCCTCTCTCTCTCTCTCTCTCTCTCTCTCTCTGTCTCTCTCTCTCCTCCCCCCCCCCCCTCTCTCTCATACTAAGCTATCCACAAAAAGTTAAGGATCACTTGCAAACTAATTCATAACTTTCCAAATAAGAAAGCCAATGCGTTGAATTTTGGCCAACATTTAATTCAATGCTTTAGTGATAACGATACACAATTGCCTTCAATTTCGAGCAATCGTTTGGTCTGTACATTTGATCAAAGTGGGTACGTATCGAAATTTGATTTCCCAAAGTCATTGAAATCACAAGACAGGGCATTCTGATGCTCCCAAAAGTTCAGTAATGCGTGTATCCGCCATGGCTGTTCTGGCACTCGACGCAGCGAGTCCTCATGGAGTTGACCAGGGTGGTGAAGATCCTCTGTGGAAGCGCCTGCCACTCAGCCTGCAGCATCTGGTAGAGGTGCTGGGCATCCCTGGGAGGGGGGTGGTTGCTCCTCACTTTGCGATCCAGCTCATCCCAGAGGTTCTCAATCGGGTTGAGATCGGGACTGCATGCTGGCCACTCCATTCTGTTGACTCCAGACTGCTGCAGGAAGTCGTTGACCACCCTTGCCCTGTGGGGGCGAGCGTTGTCATCCTGGTAGACAGCCGGCGGTCCCATCTGCTGCAGTGTAGGCACAGCCAGCGGTCGAAGGATCTCATCCCGGTATCGGAGGCCAGTCAGGTTACCCTGTACATGATACAAGGGTGTTCTGTGGTGAAGGCTGAAGGCCCCCCAGACCATTACAGAACCTCCACCAAAGGCCACCTTTTCTTGGACAGTGGCGTCAATAAAGCGTTCCCCTGGGCGCCTCCAGACCCTCAGTCGGCCGTCGTTGTGGTTCAGGGTGAAGCGTGATTCATCACTGAACAGGACCTGGGACCATTGCTGACGTGTCCACCTCACGTGACGTCTGCAGAAGGCGCGGCGTGCTGCCCTATGGGCTGGAGTTAAGCGTGGCCGTACAGCTGGGCGACGAGAACGGAGGTTAAACCCATGAAGGCGGTTCCGTATGGTCTGCTGGCTGATGTTGATGTTAGTAGCCACCCTCAGCTGCCTTCGAATGATGCTGGAAGAGGCTGTTCTTGTCTGCAGGGCTTGTCGTTCAATGAGACGATCTTCACGTGGAGTTGTCTTCTTCGGTCGACCAGATCTGCGTCTTTCATGGACCCTCCCAGTGGCTGTGAAGCGTTGAATCAGTCTGACAATGACCGAGATGGACACCTGAAGTCGCCTGGCCACTTCTCGCTTGGGAACACCATCTTGGAACCATGCAACAGCTCGTCCCCTATCCAACTCGCTCAATTTTCGTCGTGGAGGGGCATTGTCAAATCAGGCCTAATACTGGTGGTATGTCTTCTTATAAAGCCAAGCAAGAGACAGCATCTCACACATAAACAGTAGTGCTTGCACGTGCATAATGGTTTTTCCATCTGGCTTGTGCAATGTGTTCATGCAGAACGATCCAAAACAAGGTCCTTTTTCGCAAGTTTCCGCTTTTTCTTTTGCTGCCAAGCTCAGTAATAGAGAATCACGTGCAATGTTTCCACTAACACAACATCGCCCACTTACAGCTGAACAAGAATTCATAACAATTTGGCTTGACTGAGAAATAAATAACAGGAGCGAACGGAGTTTATTGCGCACCTGTTTTCTCATAGTGATCCTTAACTTTTTGTGAGTAGTGTATTACTGATAATAATAATGCTGAGGAGTGTTATCCTTTGCTGATTTTATATTTGTATTATGTGATTTTTTTTTTACCTGTACTTTAAATTCTCAAATATCCCCATCCTTATCTCCCTCTATGCCTATGCCCCCCTCCTCCCTCCCTTTTCTTCTCATTTCTGCATGTACATATATTATTTAGCTTTCTTGTTTGATTTACTTTATTTTTCCCCAGGGCTGGGTGGAAAAAAGCATGTAACTTGCTTATCACGTTCCCTGGTTAACTAACTTTTCGTTTTCTCTTTCTCTCTCTCTCTCTAGTTTGCTGCCCTCTATCTTAATGCTTGAGTTCCCCTTTCTGGTCAATAAGCGTGATCGACTAGGCCTACTACATCTTGTGATTCACGGCTTCATTGTTAATATTTGTGGTTTGATGCTAAATATTTTTCGTGTGATTTGATGCTTATAAGACTTGGATTGAATCTGGCAAATTGTGTTGTATTGATTCAGAATCAGGTCAGCATTTGATTATTTGTTCATTTTGTATTATACAGTGTTTTTCCTATCAAGTGATAACGAATTAACTTTTGTTTTCCCTCTTTCAGTCACTGCTTGACTATTACTACCTCTTTGTTTTCCCCTTTTTGTGAGTTTGGCAGATTGATATTGACATTGCTTTTTATTAGAGCAAGTAAATTGGAATGAAGTTATTCTGAATAACACAGTGGAGAACAGTGCAGAATTATTTTCACAAATAATTATGGAAAAAGCAAAACTATGTATGCCTGTTAAAACTGTAATAATTCGCCCTAATGATGTACCATGGTTAACTGATGAAATCAGGTTACTTATACAGGAGAGAAGAGATTTACACAGCAGAGCAAAATTAACAAACGACCCTGAAGATTGGCTTGAATTTCGTCAGTTCAGAAATTATGTAACTGATAACGAAAGGCAACGGCAAGCTGAATACACAACAGAATTAGAAAACAGAATTACGATTCAATCAAATTTTGGCACAAAAGACTGGTGGAAACTTGTTAAGTCTTTCTTAAAGAAAAAAGGTATTGATTCAAGTGAAATTCCACCGATTGTCCATAATGACACAGTGTATTACACAAATAAAGAAAAGGCAAATGTTTTTAATGATTTGTTCATAAATCAATCGACTTTAGATGACGATAACGATGACCCACCGGACATTCCTTTTCAGGACTCTGAACTTTCAGAAATTACTCTAACAACTGTTGATGTGCAAGATGTTATTCTTAAGCTTAATAACAAATAAAGCGGTTGGACCAGATTTTTTCCATAATAAACTACTAATTGCTGCATTGCCAGTTATTTTAGAGCCCTTAACAGAATTATTTAATAGATGCTTACTAGAATCTAAATTTCCTAAGATCTGGAAAAAAGCCCATGTTAACCCCTTGCATAAGAAAGCTTCTAAAGATCAATGTAACAATTATCGTCCTATTTCTCTTCTAAGCAGTGTTGGTAAAATCCTGGAAAGATGTGTTCAAAAAAAGGTTTTCTATTTTTTGCAATCAAACCATTTAATTTCTTCATCACAGTCTGGGTTTATTCCAAGTGACTTAACTACTAACCAGCTTCTTAGTATTTATAATGATTTATGTTTATTTTTCGATCGTAATATTACGACGCAATCAGTTTATTTTGACGTGTCAAAAGCCTTTGATAGAGTGTGGCACAAAGGACTTCTTGTCAAGTTAAGAGCTGTTGGAATTAGAGGAAGATTATTGAACTGGTTTCAAGATTATCTTTCTGATCGAACACAGGCAGTAGTAATTAAAGGAACAATGTCAGATTATAAAAGAATTCCTGCAGGCGTCCCTCAAGGCTCTGTATTAGGTCCGCTCCTGTTCCTCATTTATATTAACGATATTGTAAATGATATCCAATCTTCTGTTAAATTATTTGCAGACGACACTAGTATGTCTTTAAGTCTAAATGACCCCAATGTTCGAGCACAAATACTGAACTCTGACTTAGAGAAAATTATTACGTGGTCTAGACTTTGGAAGGTGACTTTTAATGAAGGAAAAACTGATCTGTTAAATTTCTGTCGTGGAAACAATACATTTTTACCCTTGAACTTTGGCAATGTCTGCATACAAAGTTCAGAATCACATAAACATTTAGGTATTATACACCAAAACAATTTCAAATGGGATTTACAAGTTAAAAGTATAATCAGTAAAGTTACTATGTTGAATTCTTGTTTAAAAACTTATAAGTACAAATTAAATAGGAAGGCTTTAGAAATTATGTACAAGTCATTTATATTACCACATTTCGATTATGCTGATATTATTTGGGACAATTGTACAGATGCACAAAGTACTTCTCTCGAACATTTACACCTCGATGGCATACGGACTATCCTTGGAGCTGTTATGGGAACAAGCCATCCAAAATTGTATCAAGAATCTGGTATTTGTACCCTCAAAGAAAGAAGAAAAAGACACAAACTTATTCATTACTTTAAAATTATCAACCACTTATGTCCTTCTTATTTATTTGATCAGATTCCCGAACTTGTTTCAGAACGAAATCCATATCCTAGAAGACGACCACTTGAACGATCTGTTCCAAAGTCAAACACAGAACTGTATCGTAACTCCTTCGTACCTTCAACTACCGCACTCTGGAATGATTTGCCAGATTCTGTCAAGAACAGTACCTCCTTGAGTCAGTTTAAATATACTTTAAGCGTCAATGATCCAATTGCCCCAAACTTATATTATCCTGGTGAGCGTAAAGAACAAATAATACACTGTAGGCTTCGTTTAGAAATAAGTGACCTTAATGATGATCTATTCAAGCGACACTTGCTCAATAATCCGCTTTGTCGCTGTGGTGCTGGTCGGGAAAATGCTGAACATTACCTTTTATCTTGTCAGTTGTTTCAGGCTGCCCGACTTAACACAATCCAAAATTTACCTACAAACTTCATTCAAACTGATATTCTTTTGAAAGGGAATTTAGATCTCCCAAACAAGATTAATATTACCATTTTTGAAACTGTCCACAAGTTTATTTATCTCTCTAAAAGATAATGGTAACTAAATTTATAAGCAGAGTACGTTATTGACTCATGTACTGTTATATAAATGCATAGTATTAATATACTAGTGAGTTCCATCTTTGCTCTTGTTTTTGTTTATATGCATGTTGTTCTTTTGGAGGGGTTTTCTCTTATTGTCCGTCCTTTTCTATACTTTCCACATTGACCATTCAAATTTGTACGCATTTGCACGCTACATCTCGCGTCAGTACAGGGGACATGCGGTTATTTAATTAATTATGTATTTTGGGGGTGAGGGTACAGATAGTTGCGAACATTAAAGTTAACTAAACTGATAACTGATTTTTCGAAACCGTCCAAAGCATTGTGGAAACTAAAAAAATAGATGTTTTGTCACATTGTGTAATTAGAAATTCGTTGTTTGTGTACTTTGATATTCCCCAACTTATTTCTTATTTCTATTTTCTTATCTTTATCGTTTTCTTTTCTAGACCTTCATGAAGTTGTATTTTCTCTTATGTTTAAATTGTTTCTGTAATATGAAAGAAGATGAACTTTTTTCTATTTGGTTTCTTTGTTATGCTTCTAATGTTCAAAATTAACCTTTGTTTATTTTTCTTAAATGTGTGATTTTTGAGTCTGTGATTGCCAGCCGCCATATCTGTGACTTATTTTGAGTAGGCACACTATAAGCTTTAAGCTTGTTGCTGCCGTCATTCATGTTCATTTTATTTGGTGTATATGTTTTGCTTGTCAATAAAAAATCATTTAAACCACATTGCTTTACATTTGTTGTATCACTTCGGTTACGACATTTAATTAATCGGAGCTACTTGATATTCCTATTTTTATTGACTGTATTTTTTGATGTTGTGTTTTTGACATTGTGGCTTTTGTTAACATTACGATATCATGCCTAGCTGTACTACTTCTTTGGCCTGTGAAAGAAGGCTTGAGAATAGGTTATTTAAACATCAACCACGTGATCAACACGTTAGCAGATGTATCTTCGATTTTGCATAATTCTGGAAACCCCTAACCTCTTGGAAGATAAGCGGCGAAGGGGTCTAGCACACTTGTTGTGCTTCGACTGAGTGCAGATGAAGACAACATAGAGGGCGAGTAAGCACATCCCTACTAATGTCGACAACCAGTAGCACAAAACAAGCAAGCCACCTGGCCAAGTCAACAGTGATAGGAGGAGAGCTGAGGGAAGACAACTAGAAAGAACAGAAGCAACATCAAAACAGGATCAGAAACAAGCGCGGATTCGCAATCGTTTTTGGCGTGCAACAATTAAAAACGAAACATCATTTTAAAGAGCAGCTTCAATTTGAAGTGCAGCGACAATTTTGGACCTACCGACAGACCGACAAAGTGAGTCATAGGTTTGTGACTTGTGCCACAAACAAAAAAAGCGCGGAATCGCAATAGTTTGTTGCA
>JAGGCT020004092.1:252429-259929 GCA_017654935.2 Phymorhynchus buccinoides | reverse complement strand
TTTGTATTCCTTCATGGTGATATGCTGTTAACAAACCCACATACATACACACATACACACACAGCCACTTACACAACAAAAACCTTACCACCTTCGCTCCGTAAACTCCGCGGGTGATAACAAACCTTGCATCTGAAATGTTTCCTTTGTATTCACAGTTGTAATAAGTTTATAAATCATATTGATTAACAATACCTTTAATCTGGCTCATCATTATATTACGTGGTTTAAATGCAGTCTCCATCTGTTCAATCAATTGTGCAACTGTTATGTTATTTTTTGAAGGAGCACGGTATAAGCTTCGAGCTTGTTGTTGCTCTAATTGTCTTTCTGTTTGATCGTTTTCAAAGGAATAAAGATTGGTTTAAACCAAACAAACCAGGAACATCGACCCCTGGCAACTCCAACTATGTTTCCTATTTTCTCTTATTCTGATAGGCCTACTTGCAAAGTGTTTGAAAATTTTATGTATCAATGCCAATATGGACAAAAGCTACCAAATCTATGCAATTTTCTGTCTTACCTACAGAAAATATATTAACCCTTTCACCGCCAGCCACATTTCAGCCCAAAATGTCCATTAAAGTTACCGGGATAGAGAACAAAATCCATCTGCAGTATTGGGGGTTCTTCTGTGACATACATAAAATAAGGTCTATCCTTACTTCCCAAAACTAAGACAGTAGGGTCTTTGGATAATAGACCCCAATTGGATGCCCTTTAGTGACATAGGTGTTAAACCACTGTGGTGCTAAAATGCGACCTTCGCGGTGAAAGGGTTAAATTGAAAAATATATTGCAGATATGAATATGGAATACCAAACGTTTTCTGAGAAGTGGCGGTTATATCTGCCATTAATGGATTTATATTTAATAATTTTAATACTGCTTCTTTGTTTCTTTTCTAGGGGGAAAGCTTTGGGAATATAAAATGTTTTTCTTTGTGACAAACCTATATGTCCTCTGCCTTCATTATTCGTTTATTCTGCTCTGCTTCAAATCCCTGAATGGCCTGGCTCATTCCTATCTCGCTGATCTTCTGAACGTTTACACACCTCTTAGACAGTTACGCTCCTCTTCTGACACTTCTCTCTTCCAGATCCCTCGTTGCCGCACCAAAACCCTTGGCGAACGCTCCTTCTCTTTCCAGGCCCCCTCCACTTGGAATAGACTCCCTTTACCTCTCTGTTCTGCCAACTCCCTTTCTTCATTTAAGTCTTCTCTCAAAACTACTCTTTTCAAATCATAGCCTGCTATATTTCTTTTCAAAGTACTGTGCCCCTTCCATCCGCGTGTGTTTGTGTGCATGCGTGTTGTTTGTGCGTGTGTGTTGAGTGTGTGTGCGCGTGTGGTGCGTTCGTGTGTGTGTATGTGTGTGTGTGTCTGTTTAGTGCGTGCGTGTGTCTGTGTTTAGTGCGTGCGCGCGTGCGTGCGCGCGTGCGTGCGCGCGCGCGAGTGTGGGTATAATCTATTTTTGTCGTTTATTTATTTACACAGCTTGCTGATTTATTCATTTATTATTGTAAGCACTTAGGGCTTTTTTAAGATCAGGCGCAATAAATGTTAATTATTATTATTATTATTATTATGATTATTACTGATGTTATTCTTTCATTAATAATTTGATATAGGCTACGTGGAGATGTCTGTTTCTTATTATTCCTTTGTTAAAACAATATTCTATTCATAATATGTCGAGGAATATAAAGATATACAATGTGTACATTATTGTTAATTGATATGTTGCTGTTTTGGCAGCGATTTAATGCTTTAAAAAAAAGATGATTTGACAAAAAATACAGATGCTTGTGGCAAAACAAAAGACCATCTAACCCTAACCCTACCCCTATCCCTAACCCTAGCCCTATCCCTAACCACGGAAAGAACCAAGAAATAGAGCAGGAGGGTGTAAATCTACATATCTGCCGAGAAATCGATGTACAAAGCCATGCACTTATACTATTTTTTTGCTGGAACCATTCCTTTTTTTGGTTGATAAATTTTAAGTATTTTATTACCATGTTTCAAACTCATTCTTTGTTGAATTATGCTATGTTCCTTGGGGGAAAAAAAACATTATAAAAAAGTTTCCTATTTTGGAGGACTTGGATTCTCTGATCTGGCAAACCCAGGTGTAGCTGAATAAATTATAAAACAATTTACCTCCCCCCCCCCCCCCTTCTCTCTCTTCAAGGTTTTTTTTATAGACTAAAACTGTGGTGGTGGTGGTAGTAATAGTAGTAGTAGTAGTAGTAGTAGTAGTAGTAGTAGTAGTAGTAGTAGTAGTAGTAGTGGTAGTAGTAGTAGTAGTAGTAGTAGTAGTAGTAGTAGTAGTAGTAGTAGTAGTAGTAGTAGTAGTGGTAGTAGTAGTAGTAGTAGTAGTAGTAGTAGTAGTAGTAGTAGTAGTAGTAGTAGTGGTAGTAGTAGTAGTAGTAGTAGTAGTAGTAGTAGTAGTAGTAGTAGTAGTAGTAGTAGTAGTAGTAGTAGTAGTAGTAGTAGTAGTAGTAGTAGTAGTAGTAGTAGTAGTAGTAGTAGTAGTAGTAGTAGTAGTAGTAGTAGTAGTAGTAGTAGTAGTAGTAGTAGTAGTAGTAGTAGTAGTAGTAGTAGTAGTAGTAGTAGTGGTAGTGGTAGTAGTAGTAGTAGTAGTAGTAGTAGTAGTAGTAGTAGTAGTAGTAGTAGTGGTGGTAGTAGTAGTAGTAGTAGTAGTAGTAGTAGTAGTAGTAGTAGTAGTAGTAGTAGTAGTAGTAGTAGTAGTAGTAGTAGTAGTAGTAGTAGTAGTAGTAGTAGTAGTAGTAGTAGTAGTAGTAGTAGTAGTAGTAGTAGTAGTAGTAGTAGTAGTAGTAGTAGTAGTAGTAGTAGTAGTAGTAGTAGTAGTAGTAGTAGTAGTAGTAGTAGTAGTAGTAGTAGTAGTAGTAGTAGTAGTAGTAGTAGTAGTAGTAGTAGTAGTAGTAGTGGTAGTAGTAGTCGCTGCAGTTGTTGTTGTTGCTGTTTGTTATGTGTATTTTCTGCTCATGTTATTGGATTTTTGTTTCATGTTTTTTATTCCATTTCTATTATATGTAAAGCGCCCTGTAGCCTACATAGTAGCATGGGCGCTACATAAAAGTTCCTCATTATTATTATTATTATTATTATTTATTATTATTATTATTATTATTATATCCAGCGCGTGGAAGTAACGCCGCTGTATGCATAACCGCAACAACAACAACATGAAGGGGGGGAAAAAAAAAAACCTGTAAAAACGCTAGTTTTATTACGTTTTAACCTCTCAGATCAGACAGGCAATGCGCAATTCTATCGGGTTTTTTATTTAAAAAAATGAAAGAATAAAACAAAGAGAGAAAGAAGAAAAAAAGGGTAAAAAAAGAAAGAAAGAAACGAAAGGAAACAAACTGAAAACAAGCAGAAAAAAACCAAACCCAATATCATGTAGTTTTCGATCATGATAAAATACTCAGTTCAGAAAGTTGAAAATCGATACTGCTATCTTGTTTTTTAAAAACCCAAAGACAAAACAAACTCGGTAATGCCTTGCAAAAAGCCTTTAAAAACAAGCGCGAAATCGCAATAGTTTGTGGCACGCAGTCTATTTTTACCACTCCAATCATGAGTTACCTCCCCTGGATTTTCAATAATTTTAATCTGTAAACCAGAATGTTATCTCTGCACCATTTCGTAACTTTTTATATCTTTTGGAAAACATTTAAAACTATGTATCCTACTCATACTCATCAAAAGAAGCACTGCATACTCGTCGTGTCTGTTGTAGTGTCTGTATTACATATGTTTATTATTTTGTACGCTTTTAAAATACATCATTTTAAAGAGCGGCCAGAAATGTAGCCTCGATTTGAAGTGCGACAATTTTGTCAAAATGTGCGACAATTTTGGAACGACAGACCGACAGACCGACAGACCGACCGACCGACCGACAAAGTGAGTTATAGGTTTGTGGTTTGAGCCACAAACAAAAAAGCAAACAGGAAAACAAACACAAAACATCACACATGTAAACTGCAACAATCTTATACTCCTTTGACAACACTAGTCGGTCAAATGAATAATACTAAAAAAAGGACAATATAAACTCAATGTTAAAATGATATCATTTTCCCTTTTACTCACCCAGGCCATTCAACGTTTCTTCGTCCACCAATCCGTCGCAATCATTGTCCACGGTATCTCCTGCTACTGTACAACTGGCGTTACACACCTGCACATATACACATTGTCCACGATATCTCCTACTACTGTACAACTGGGGTTACACACCTGCACATATACACATTGTCCACAATATATCCTACTACTGTACAACTGGGGTTACACACCTGCACATATACACATTGTTCACAATATATCCTACTACTGTACAACTGGCGTTAAACACCTGCACATATACACATTGTCCACGATATCTCCTACTACTGTACAACTGGGGTTACACACCTGCACATATACACATTGTCCACAATATCTCCTACTACTGTACAACTGGGGTTACACACCTGCACATATACACATTGTCCGCAATATCTCCTACTACTGTACAACTGGCGCTACACACCTGCACATATACACATTGCCCACGATATCTTCTGCCATTGTACAACTGCTGTTGCACACCTGCACACATTGTCCACTATATCACCTGCTACTGTACAACTACTGTTACACACCTGCACACATTGTTCACAATATCCCCCTCTACAATGCAACTCGAATTACAAATCTGCACATAATAACATTTATTGTCAACAATATTCCCTGCTACTGTGCAACTCACGTTACATATCTGCACACATTGACATTATTCACAATATATCCTGCCACTGTACAGCTCGTGTTACACACCTGTCCATATAAATAGTGTCCCCAATAGCACTGGTCATTGAACAGCTCGTGTTACACACCTGTCCATATAAATATTGTCCCCAATAGCACTGGTCATTGCACAGCTCGTGTTGAAGGCACACAACTCCTTGCCCAAGCCACCTGGTTTAAATATGTTTTTATATTAAGCTCAACACGGCATATAGGAAGGAAAGAGCAACAACTTCTTCTTCTTCTTGTCGAACGCTAGATGGCCACACCAGTTGCCCTGACGAATGCTGCCGTCCTGCAGAGGTCCCCGAGGTCCCCGTGCAGCTTCTGCCTCAGCGATGTGGAGTTTGGCCACGTGGCTTGCCTGAGTGCGGCGTGGTCCGGGCAGTCTTAGAGGAGGTGTTCGCTGGTCATTGGGGCAGTGCCACATGGACATCTGTCCGTCTGGCCAACTTTCATTTTCTGATACATGTGGGCATGCATTCTGTTGTGTCCTGTACGGAGTCTGAACAGGATGACCTGGTCAGCTCTGCCCAGACTGTTCTCCTCACTGTGAGAGACCTGCCTGTCTTCCTGGTATTGCTGTCCACCCTCCCTTGCAAGTCTGTCAGCCATCTCGTTTCCATAGACTCCACAGTGGGCAGGAATCCACTGAAGTGTTACCTTCGCTTGTGTGGCCAGTTCAGACAGAGTGAGGGCAAGCTCATTCAGGTCTTTTCGTCGGGGGTCCTGAAGTGCACCCAATACAGAAAGGGCATCGGTGAAGATGACAACCTGCTTGTGTGCCTTGTCTTGATGTTCCCTGACGTGGGCCGCTGCAGTTCTAATGGCCTCTGCTTCTGCCCTGAAGTTGGTGGAGTACTTGCCAGTCGCAATGGGAATGTGAGTCTCCTCGTCTGCGTACCTTATGTACACACCGCCTCCTCCATTCCTTGTTGCTTCCATGGCGGAGCCGTCTGTGTAGACGTGAGTCCATTTCTCCCCAGGGTAGGCGGACTGAATGAGCTCTAGGGTCAGTGATTTCCTCTCTTGGTCCAACTGTGTTCCTTTCTTCCCAATGCCTGGTATGTCTGTGCATATGGCTGGGAAGTTCCGTCTGTCCCATGAGGGAACAGATGCTGTGGATGGTATTGGTGTAGGCATGTGGTCCAACATTTCTGGCTCTCTTCTTTCGAGCATCCTGCTTTGATGGATGAAACTCGATCTCTTGAGTCTCCCTTTCGTTGGCTTGCTCAGTCTGTGATGCATGGGATGGTTCTCCAGCCTTTTGAATTTGGCAGATTGCGTCAGTACCTTGACGTTTCTTCTGTCTTCCAGTGGTGCGAGGCCTGTTGTCGTCTCCAGTGATTTGATAGAGGTACTGCGCATGGCTCCTGTCATCATTCTCATGGCTTGGTTCTGGAGTCTGTCCAACTTAGAGCAACAACAAGCTTCGAGCTTATGGCGTGCTCACTATCAACATGAATATTACATATTATGACGACTGTTGAAAAAACATAAGATATATTAGTAGTCCAAGCCACCTACGACACCACAGCCTAGCTCCGTACTCGTGTAGATAAATAGGCACAAAAAGACAAACCCACAAACTGGGAATTGCGTAGATTACCCCCACCCCCACCCTCTCCCTCCTTCCATTTCCCGGGTTCTTTTCCGGGTTTTTTTCTTCTTCTTTTTAGTTTGGCCTTTTCAGTGAACATTAAGCAGTATCGCCAATAAGTCAGAAAGACGGTAGATGATAGAAAGCAAGGGGAAAAGGCAGAGTCAAAGACAGTGGCAGATTAGAGGAAGTTACAAGCACAGAACTTCCAGAAGGAGGGGGGGGACTATTTTTAACGAATCCCCCACGGGGAGGTTTAACTATTCAAGTAAGAAAGGTAACATTGGAAAAAACCTGAATGAACCAAGAAATGGAGCAGGATATTGAAGACCCAGTACGTCACGTGTCAAAATCACGGTTTTCACGTGTTTTCACTCTTATAGCTGGCACGAAATCTTATTTTGACCAAGTGTTGCTCCCATACAACTGTCCCCATGCACGAAAACGAGACATCACTTTATAGAGCAGCCTTGATCGTATACGAGGAAAGTCTGAATGTGGGCCACACCGACACCCCCCCCCAAAAAAACAAAAAAACCAAGGGACTTAATCCAGCTGGCTCTGTGGGTCTTTAAACTATCTAGGGGAAGACGGGGTAAAAAGCGCATGGGCGGGTAAGAAGCCCACCCCAATTATCTCATGAAATGAAAAGCAAATTTCAGTCTCATTTTGCCCATGAGACGAGCGTTAATGTCTAGCATTCGTCTCATGGGCAAATTTGACTGAAATGTTCTTTATTTCATGAGATAATTGGGGTGGGCTTCTTACCCTCCCATGCGCTTTTTACCCCGTCTTCCCCTACATGACTGCCCCTGAAACTTCCCAGCAAATAGAGCTAGCACCCCTGCAGACACTTACCACGTTGATGGCAGCCAGACGCATGCCAGCCTGGTAGGCGTAGGAGTCAGCGTAGCGTGACCCGGAAGCCATGGCCATGAAGGTCACAGTGGGGTCAGAGTGGTAAATGTTGTGGGGGCCAGGGGCCACGAAAGTCCACAGTTGAACCAGAGTGGAGCCGCTGACAGCTATCTGTTTGAAAAGATGACTGGGCACTAGGGTAAGTCCTTCAATAT
>JAGGCT020004092.1:242429-244929 GCA_017654935.2 Phymorhynchus buccinoides | reverse complement strand
ATGCTGATTTAGCTTGCATAATGATGCGGTTATTTAACAAGCTTCATTCCAGCTGCCACAATTCGATAGACTTCGATCGTCAATATAGCGAGCGATACCACGCGGAAGACACACGAGACAGCCCGATTGAATTAGTGGGTCTGGGTGGTAGTCATTCCTTTTGTTAGTACGCTGCATTCAACCTACCCGACGAGTAAAAATAAAGTTAGCGCACTCCCCCTAATTCACAACATTGACAGACGCTGACGCATGAGTAGACTACTCAGGCTACAAATCCTTCATTGGAATATTGCATAATTTTTTTTGATTTTTTTTTTGCTGTCCCATCTTCTGGGCTGTACAGTGGCGTTGCTCCCACGCCGCTCGTTCCGAATCCCAATTCGCAGCTACACCCGGGTTTGTTCAAGTCGCAGAAACCGAGACCAGCAGTCCAAGGGGAGAGAATTTGTTAGGCCGTCAGGAGGCAACCAACCGAGGAGACACTGCACTTCTGCTGAGCCACTTCGGTGGAGTTCAGTGGAGCCTGTTCAGGACACCACCTACTAAGCCCCCTACTGACGACACTATTCTCTTAGTCGCGGAGCCAGCGTGAGTGAGGTCCTCCTCCGAGGGCGCCACCACGACCGTCCACCGACAGCTCCCCAGAACACACTGATCCCAATGACTTTGACCCGAACGCACCAAGGCATAGACTGGATTGGAAACCGAAACTGAGGTCACCATGAGAGCAGGGCATGCAAAGCCACATAATTTGAGACATTTTTTTTAATTTTATGATTGATGGAAAATGAGGCCGATGATAACGATGATGATGGTACTATGGAGTTCCGTATCGGTCTGAGACTGCATGGCAGGGCTGTACTCTACGCTTCCTTTCATAATGATATCCCGGCGTTAACCAGGCCCGAGAACTACAGACACCTGCAGTGTTGGTCTTGCAATTAGAGCAACACTCTCAGAATCGCATCCGTTAAGCGGATGAAACTCGACTGTGTGGTTTCAGTCTTCCCATTGAGCCCATAGCCACTCACTCTGGGTAGGAGTCGGTCCAGGACCGAAAAAACCCTCGCCTCTGATGGGATTCCAACCCCAGACCTCCCAGCCAGACCTTAAGACATTCAAAGAAGTGACGTACTTAATTCATTCCGGATGAATTACGAGTGTATTCGGAACAGGAGAGCGCCAATCAGGGTCTACTTACGAGCATTCTCGGAACAGCGATTTTTTGGGGTCTAAAACCTGTCTAAATCCATGGTTTTTTCCCAATGCAAACCACGTGTTTTGAGTTACATATCTTCATCACTGTTCCAGCTTTCGTTTTACTTAGGTCTGGTACTTCTTTCTTAATTTGTAAGCTCGTTTCGTTAATTTGCAATGTTAAAAATGTAAAAACAATCGGCCCTCTAAACAAGCCTCAGAAAATACTACAATACGTTTTCTTTAACAGTGATTTACGGAGATGTTAATGAAAGTAATCACGACCTCAAAGCGAAAAATAAACTCGGATCGACCAGTAATGTTGTCAAAACTGAATCATTGACAGTGTGAGTGTTGTTGCGCTTCTTATTTGTTCTAACATTTTTTCTAGGCAGCCCCAGGCCGGTAATGGAGTTTACCTAAGGCAGTGAAGTCCTGAAGGGGTTAATATTTATCCCTGTCAGCGCCAATGTCGACTTTTGTCACCACATTGGTTTTACACCCATGTCACTAGAGGGCATCTGGTCAGAGCCTGTTGTCTGGAGACCCTGTTTTCTTGATTTGGGGAGGTGGGGATGGGCCTGATGTTACATATGTCACAGAGGAATTCTCAATATTGCAGATAATTTGTTTTCTCTACCCAGTTAGGTTTAAGGGTATTTTTTGGCCGAAAAATGGCTGGCGGTAAGGGTTTTACACCATCGTAAGTGACCAACGCAACACCAGAACATACAGTAAGTTGTGCGTTTCAAGAAACGCCAGCTCTCCATAAATGTTTCTGTATATTCAATGTGTTGCACCAGTGTATGGCCGACCTTCCCTAATAATAATAATAATAATAATAATAATAATAATAAAAAAAATGTACAGGGATCCTTGTTTAGCAAGTAAGATGCCTTGTAACCACTGCAATTAGTGATTGATTCACGTCGTAATTATCTTTTGTATCCCCCATCATCCTCATGTCTTTTTCATATTCTGAATGTAATTTTTTTTTCTTCTCTTTTTCCATTTTATTCATATATTTTATTGTTTATATTCTGTGTTTTGTGTATTTCACAAAGTTTGGATTTATCTTTTTTCTTATTTTCATTGGTTTTGATTGGTTTCCTGATGTATATTTCACGAAGGATTTGAAATGTACCTATCTTTATCATTTTTGTTTTAATTTGATAATGTTTAGATCAACCTGTTTAGTCTTGTACTTGCTAGCCGCCATTCAAAAATGCATGCATAGTACGTTGGCACAGTATAAGCTTTAAGCTTGTTGTTGTTGCCGTTATGCTTGCTTAACATGTGTGTG
>JAGGCT020004092.1:204929-237429 GCA_017654935.2 Phymorhynchus buccinoides | reverse complement strand
AAGCCCATGCCAATTATCTCATGAAATAAAGCACATTTCAGTCAAATTTGCCCATGAGACGAATGCTAAGCATTAACACTCGTCTCATGGGCCAAATGGGACTGACATTTGCTTTAGTTCATGAGATAATTGACATGGGCTTCTTACCCGCCCATGGTTTTTTTTTTTTTACCCCGTCTTACCCTAAGTAGGTATCAAGAATCAACCACCACAAGTTAAGAACAGACGATTTTCGGGAGAGAGAAGAACAACTAGGGGAGAGCACTTCGTAAAAATTAGAGTTGATTCTTACGTCGAAGCTTGAAACCGCAGTCAGTAGTTAGCGACTTTTCGCAAACTTTTTTTGTTTTGTTTTGGGGTGTGTGGGTGGAATAAGGGGTGGCCAGTTCAGTGCTACAAAGTGATAGAACTTGCAAACTGTGACGTAAAACACACGAGGCGACGGCTGGGGATCTACCTGAAGGTAGAGTAACTTCCCCATGTTTGACCGACTGAATTAGGCGAGATCACTCCCACACACCATCAAACTACTCCCCTTAAATAGTTCCGAACAATTCCTACTAGGAGGCGCTATCCACTTGGGGGGTAGTTCAAGTATGCTACTGAAACCGGGATGGAAAAGAAGCTTCACGTTTTCGGGATCTTGTCATCCGGAACCAAAGTGTTATAAAATCAAAACGTTTCCGCCAACATTGATGGCAGATTATAAAACATGACCATAAAAGGTTGCAATTCTAATAGGCTACATCCTAGCTTAAAAATTGTCTCAACTAATAATAATAATAATGTATAATAAGAAAATACATATACATGATATGAAAAAAAGGAAAACCTTTTGAACTGTGCTATAACAATAGTGAAATAACATTACTGGAATATTATTATACAGTGGTTTTACAAAATTCAACTTCAACATTTCCAAACCAAATGCAGTGGACTAAACACCATGTACAATATCTGACACAGACTTAATTAAATAACAAACATAGTAATAATTAGGTCGACGTAGGTATCAAGTTTAAGTAAGGTAACCACTTTCTTTTGAAATCATCAAGGCGCATTTCCATTACATGCGTACAGTTTTCTACGGAGTATTGTTTTTTTAGTTCATTTCGAAAGTTCTGAATATTCGGTTTTATTTTGTTTATTCTACATTTACTGGCAAGTTTATTTTTGTGTAACTCTTTTAAATCACGGTGACCCCCCCCTAAATCTTTTTGAAATCAATCTTAAAACAAATCCCCCATAATCGTATGACGTTTCCTAAAAACCTAGTATACATTATGCACACAATAATAACATATTTTAATCTTATAATCGTGGTTTTTGTCGTACAAAGGGGGACAAATTCTTACACGTTCTCTGCAAATCCTATGATGAACTCTCTGCCCTCTGAGTCTGGACCTGAAATAGACAACGCACATTGTTCATCTCCCCTAAAAGCACGTCTTTTACATAACTAGGGGAAGACGGGGTAAACAAAAAAAAGCCCATGGGCGGGTAAGAAGCCCATGCCAATTATCTCATGAAATAAAGACAATTTCAGTCAAATTTGCCCATGAGACGAACATTAACACTCGTCTCATGGGCAAATTTGACTGACATTGTCTTTATTTCATGAGATAATTGGCATGGGCTTCTTACCCGCCCATGGGCTTTTTTTTACCCCGTCTTCCCCTATAACCACATCTTCCTGGTGATGCACATAAATGGATGGAACGTTTTAAAAGCCTATACTAGTTCTACTTGGTAAGAATACGCAGAAAGATAAGGCATTTCCAATCAATGACGCTTAGAAAGTCGTTTTTACAACCAATTCAAAAGTGATAACTTAACAAATGATTTTTTTTACGACCATTTCAAAACTGATATTAAACTGAGTAGGCCTATTACGTAATAGGCTTACAGCCAACAGAAATTATCACCCTTCGCAACAGCTTTACAAAGATAAAGAAGTACGTGCCTCCCTACGTTTACAACCATTAGGCAGGGCAGAACGTAATACGTTTATTGCTTATAGGCACAACTGGGGTATTCAAGAGCCGATCCCAGGAATCGGGTAGTCAGTTGATAGGGGAAGACGGGGTAAAAAGCGCATGGGCGGGTAAGAAGCCCACCCCAATTACCTCATGAAATAAAGAAAATTTCAGTCAAATTTGCCCATGAGACGAATGCTAGACATTAACGCTCGTCTCATGGGCAAAATGAGACTGAAATTTGCTTCATTTCATGAGATACTTGGGGTGGGCTTCTTACCCGCCCATGCGCTTTTTACCCCGTCTTCCCCTAGTGGGAGAGAGAGAGAAACAAGCCAGCGACACTCCTTGCTTGCGGGCTTTCGCCTGCGCCAGCTTAGTTTTTTCTTCCTTTTGCGTTTGAAAAGGGATGCTTTCGCTGCGAGCGCAAAGCAGAAACTGACATGTTTAGCCTACTGCTTGCTTATATAGTACCGCGCTGGCTTTAAAATGGGAGTGACGTAAAAAGGAGCAAGGGACAGTTTTCAACAACAACAACAATGACGACGATGACGATGACGACGACAGGGCAACGCTACTGAAAGTGTAACAAGAAGAAGCATGTATGACCTCTTCAATAACCTTGCTACAGGTATCTGTACACGTGAACATTCTCCACTCTTTCACCATGGCAACACAGTGATGCTATGCACGTCTGTGTTGTCATGGGGAAAGATTGAAATTTGTCCACGTGTACAGAGACCTTAAAGGTGCACCCGAGCCAATCACGAAACTTGGTCAAAACATTTATTTTGGTGAATAAACCTTTTCTTACTTTAGATCTAACATTTTTATGCACAGTAGATCGATAGTTAGTTTAGTGTACAAGATACGACTCAATTCATGGAAAACTAAATACTTGGAAACTAACTGTCTTTGTAGTGATAAATTATCAATTCATCACTTACTATTAGAATGTCCAGTATTGCTCTCTAAATATCGAATGATCAATATGGACTTTTTTCGTAAGTATGATAACACCAAGGATATTTTAAATGACGCAAAAATAGACATTACTGTAATTGCAAAAGCAATGCTGTCCTCAACTATTGGAAGACTACTGTAGAGGTTTTCTTTACTTTTTTTTTAATATGTCGTTCCTATGCATGTTATTTTACCTTCTTTTTTTTCTTCTTCTTTTTTCAAAAGAAATAAAATAAAAATGTTTGCATGCTGTCTAAAATCACGATCTATGTGAAAAGACATTAAATTAAAGATTCATTCATTCATTCATTCATTCACCTTTTCTTACATACTCTTTTAGAAAACGTCTGCGCACGTTTTTTTAAAAATTATTCGTTCAAAGGCGCGATAATACACCTGAATAACAGAAGACCCGCCATTTGTGAAGGTGTGGGGAGGGGTGGGGAGAGGTGGGGAGGGAGCTATTTCCTTTGTTGTGAGCAAAACTGCTTTGGGCAAACTGAAACTGTACAAAATAAAGGCTTGCATCGTGGACGTTTCGTGCAGACGATTTGGCCCAATGAAAGCGACTCGGGCGGCCATTAGAAAAGAGAAGGCACATGCCTTGGTCTTTCACTGAACATAAAAAAAAATACAATTCTGACTTCCAGCACCTCCACCAAGGAGGATTCGCCGATTTGACGGTTTGATTTCTAGGAAACCGGAGCAAAGTGAGTGTTGCGATCTCTGTAAAGGGTTTTTTCCCCTAGTGATCGCGATGCGTTTCTTTAAAAAAAAAAAACCAACCGTATCCATCGATCCGGTTTCCCCTTTAACCCTTTAACCGCCAGCCATATTTCAGCAAAAAATGTCCATTAAATTTACCTGGGTAGAGAACAAACAAGCGCGAAATCGCCATAGTTTGTGGCACGCGGTCTATTTTTACCACTCCAATCATGAGTTACCTCCCCTGGCTTTTCAATAATTTTAATCTGTAAACCAGAATGTTATCTCTGCACCATTTCGTAACTTTTTATATCTTTTGGAAAACATTTAAAACTATGTATCCTACTTATGCTCATCAAAAGAAGCACCGCATACTCGTCGTGTCTGTTGTAGTGTCTGTATTACGTATGTTTATTATTTTGTACGCTTTTAAAATACATCATTTTAAAAAGTGGCCTCAATTAATTTTGAAGTGTAGCCTCGATTTGAAGTGCGACAATTTTGTCAAAATGTGCGACAATTTTGGACCGACAGACAGACCGACAGACAAAGTGAGTTATTGGTTTGTGGCTTGAGCCACAAACAAAAACCCATCTGCAGTATTGGGGATTCTTCTGTGACATATCTAAAACAAGGTATATCCTTACTTCCCAAAACTAAGACAATAGGGTCTGTGGATAATAGACCCCAATTTGATTCCTTTTTAGTGATATAGGTGTTAAATCATTGTGGTGCTAAAATGCGACTTTGGCGGTGAAAGGGTTAAATAGAGCAACGAGACCACCCACCTTCACAGCGAGCAAGATGCAACGTGGTGATCATGGAAGCCATCAGCAGCATCCCCGTCAGCCGTCCACGGACAGTCATGGTGATGTTCAACTGATTAGCAACTGATGAACAACAAGATGATGAAAAAAGTGAGTGCAGTG
Organism: Phymorhynchus buccinoides; assembly: GCA_017654935.2. Taxonomy (NCBI): domain Eukaryota; kingdom Metazoa; phylum Mollusca; class Gastropoda; order Neogastropoda; family Raphitomidae; genus Phymorhynchus; species Phymorhynchus buccinoides. Next base: position 232,856 of record JAGGCT020004092.1, on the reverse strand, counting down.
CCTTTTGGAGCAACGTACCAATGGTGTGTAGAGAAAACACGGTATACCTGTGAGAGGGAAAAGCAACAACCTGTCAAATTTGTTTGCTGTCTTCACTTCATGACTAAGTGCTTAACTTTTACCGGATCATGCTTTTGACTACACGGACACGATGGCGGGGGTCTTCCACGACCCCCTACTCAGCAAAGAGCGAATTCCGAGGTGTTTATCCCTGTCCGGATGGCGGGGGTCTCCCACGACCCCTACTTGTCAAAGAGGCACCATGTGTTTATTCCTGTCCGGATGGCGGGGGTCTCCCACGACCCATACTAAATGCACTACAGTGCTCTTTAAAGTAGGGGTCGTGGGAGACCCCCGTCATCCGGACAGGTATATCAAAAGTATGCGTCATATTACGTCATTTATATTTTATGCACATTAATGAAATTTAACACACTTAACGCCATTTACGTTGTTGACAAAGTCATGAAATTTCATGAAGATTGCTTAAATAGTTTTAGAGATATAACATGTTTTGTGTGTCAAGGGGTCGTGGTCGACCCCAGAAGTCCGGTAAAGGTTAAGGCACGAAACGTTGTAGTTTTCCCTTTCACAGGTAACTTGTTTTCTTTACACACCATTGTTACGTTGATGAACAACAGTCTGGCTCCTTCTTTGTTCGTCCCCTTGTCCGTTGCTATACGTTTGAAATTGATGTTGTAATTATATAAAAACAAACAAACAAACAACAATGTTCTGGACGTTCTGAAGCAAGAGAACGTTTCTACAGTAGAACCTCGCTTAACAGGTACCTCAGTATCGCGGGCACATCAGTATACCGGACAGTTTTTGTCAGTCTGTGTTTTTTTCTTCTCCCTCTTAGGGTGTCTCCAGTATAGCGACCACCTCGCTATCGGGACAACGGACAGTGACCTCAGTCTGAATCACTATTAACTAGTGTGATTTACTACTCAGTAATCCGACCACCTTGATCACGAATTTGTAATAGCATAGTCAAAGAAAAGATTTTGAAGTTTAAGCAAAAGGAAATTAAAACAATAAACCAAGGTCAAGATTGTTTTTCTCATAAAAGCTAAATACAAGAGAACATGCAAGCGTACACCTTGTTCCTAAGATCAATTGCTATGAGGACGTAAAACCTTCTACCAACAACAACAAGCGTACACGCACGCACTCGCGCATTCGAATGCTAACCAGGGCCGGACCTGGGATACATTAGAGAGAGAGGGGGGGGGGGGGGGTACAAACATGGATGTGTTGAATGTGTGATTTTTCAGTCTGATTGCCAGCCGCCATATCTGCGACTGATTTTGAGTAGGCACACTATAAGCTTTAAGCTTGTTGCTGCCGTCATTCATGTTCATTTTATTTGCTGTATATGTTTTGCTTGTCAATAAAAAATCATTTAAACCAAACATGGGCGGGGGTCTGGGGGCCGGCGTAGGCCCTTGGCGGGGGTTCGGGGGCAATGCCCCCTGCTGCTGAAACTTTTTTAATAAAATAAAGTGCCAAAAGTTCAATTGTACCTTAGAACAACAAAACAGTAAGTATGACTTTCTATCTTTATCCAGAGAGAGAGAGAGAGAGAGAGAGAGAGAGAGAGAGAGAGAGAGAGAACACTTGAACACTTGAACACTTGAATTTTACTGTCATTAGCTAACAAGCTCTAGTGACAGGGGGGGAGGTAACATATTCATTTGTTAACAATAAGATAAAACAAGAAATTAAGCAAAACAAAACACAAGAAAAAGAACAGTACCATAATCATTTGAAGAAACAAGAACCTCAGCAAGGGCAATAAGCACATCAAAAATTAAGTGTGAAAAATATCCACACAATATCCCCAAATTACTGAGGACTATCCACATAGTCATCGATTATTTGTTTCTTACTAGACTGGTTATTCAAAAATATAATTATTACCGCTCAATAAAACCATAGGCACAACAGGTAAAAAATAACCAAAAAAAAACAAAAAACATAGGCCCTACGTGTTACCTTGTTTCACATTTTCTTTTCCTTATTGATCCTGCTTCTGATATGTATTTTGCAAGGGAGATAATTATAATCTCATTATCAGACTTTAAAATCTGTATCAAATCTTTACTTTGTGCCTCTCTAGTATTGAACAATGGACACCTTTTTCTCACATCTTTATAACTTACACAGTTGAACATCGCTCATCTTCTATGAGGTGATTACACGTTGGGCAAGAAGTATCTGTATGTCTGTCTGTATTGCCAAACCAAAACTTATTAGCCTTTAAACCAAATGTTCTTGCTCTAAAACGGCTAAGGCAGATTCTATCCCATCTGTCTGAAACAATCGAAATATATTTTTCAGCTTGAAATACTGACTTAAAAGAGAAAAACCAGGAGAATTTATTGTTATCTTCCATTTCCATATGCCAGTTTTGTTTGTAAGAGGCTATAAGTCTATCTTTAAACTCAGAAATAAATCCATGTTCATAGCCGACTCCCTGACACCACCATACTATCCCAAACCCATGTTCTGTAAGTGTTTTGTTGACATAATCTACCCAGTTTTGTTTTCCTTTCTCTTCTTGGTTAAGTAGCATTTCATATGCCTGTCTGCAAAGTCTAGACGTTGGTAACCTTATTAATTTGATCCAGTATTTTATACATTTAACATACGATTTAATATATAATGGGTATCTACCGGATTCTCCATACAAAAAGGTATTTGAAGCATGTAACGGGACACTAAAGAAACGCTTTATTGCAAAAGTATGCACTCTTTCCATATGTTTGTTAACCATAAGTCCCCAAACTTCAGCTGCATAATTAAGGACCGGCTCTATTTGTGTATCAAAAAGTTTCTAAAATAAGTATGAACCTAACTTTCGTAAAGACTTTAAAATTTCCATTACACCTCTTTTCCCTTTTCTGTTGCTTTCCTCCCAAGCAGAACTCAAACTTAATCGTGTAGTGAATAACAATCCTAGGTATTTGTATGAGTTCGTTACTTTTATTTCTTTATCCCCATAATACCATTTTTCATTTTGTGCAACGTCCTCTTCTCTATCACTCCCTGTGACTCTGCCTTACCCTCTGCTTTACTGTCATCTACTATTTTTCTCCCTTACTGCTCCAGTCTCATGCCTTTTTTCTTCTTCTAGGGGAGGACGGGGTGGGGGGCGCGTGGGCGGGTGGGAGGTCCGCCCCGGTTGTCTCGTGGGGTGGGGCGGGTTTCGGTCAAATTTGCCCATGGGGCGAGTGCTAGACATTAGCGCTCGTCTCGTGGGCGGGATGAGGCTGAGGTTTGCTTCGTTTCATGGGATGGTTGGGGTGGGCTTCTTGCCCGCCCGTGCGCTTTTTGCCCCGTCTTCCCCTAGCAATCCCTGTGGATCTTTTTTTCTATTTTGGCGAAATGAAGCAGAGGGGCTCACACAGCACTGGTTAGATTTATGAGCAAAATGTTGCAATGGGAGGGTTGTCATGTATTGAATTGCTTCTTCTCTTTTTTTTCTCTTTTTTTCCCCTCCATTTTTTGTTCTTCATCAGGTTGAATGGATTGTGTTGAGTGTTCAGTTGAAAACGATGTTATAATTATTTATGCTATGCTTGGAGGAAAGTGGTGAAAGTCCCGAGGTAACAATAGCATATGACAGGACTATGTGTAATTAACAAATAAATAAATAAATGGATATGAAATGTTTCATGACACACTCTGCGCGCATGTGTGTGTGTGTGTGTGTGTGTGTGTGTGTGTGTGTGTGTGTGTGTGTGTGTGTGTGTGTGTGTGTATGTATGTGTGTGTGTGTGTGTATGCGTGCGTGTGTGTGTGTGTTTACGTGTATGCAGGGTGTGTAAACGCACAACTAAGCAAATGATTGTAGTTTTGTGTTTAAATGTGTGTTGTTGTTGTTTTTTAGTGTTGAAGTAGATTTTTGGTGTTATGGGTGTAACAACTGTGTATTATAACTTTATCTTACGTGTGCAATGATTACGACAATTATGAAATTGACATTGCCGTGTAGATTGAATCCAGGTTTGCTCTTAATATGCTTACCGATGTTTGTGTGTGTATATACATGTGTGCGTGTGTGTGTGTGTGTGTGTGTGTGCGTGCGTGTGCGTGTGTGCGTGCGTATGCGTGTGCGTGTGTGTGTGTGCGTGTGTGTGTGAATGATCGTGCAGGCATGAATGTGTATGTGGGTGGGTGTATTTGTGTCGGTGTATTTGTGGGAGAATGCGTGTGCGTGTGTGTTTGTGTGTGTGTGTGTGTGTGTCGGGGGGGGGGGGGGGGGGGAGGTGTGCGCCTATGTGTGTGCGTGCATATGTGCGCATGCATTTGGGTACGTGCATCTGGGAGGTGTGGTGTTAGTGTACATGTCTGAGTGTATGTGTGTACGTTGTCGCGTGGTATGTGTGCGCGCGTGCATGTGTGTGTGTGTCTCTAAAAGGAGTTACTCGTTTTTGTTCCTGCTGGTTTACTGAGGGGCAGGCAAAATCTGTCTTCAATTGTTTGTTATTGTGATTTCTTTCCCTACAATGGTGTTATAACAATGTATATTTTTGAATGCCTGTGCTATGTCATTATTTTTTTTTTTTTTTTTTAAACATTTGGGGGGGTTGTTGCTTTTCTATTTTTTAATAGTAAAAAAAAAGAGGGGAAACAAGAGTGGCGGGGATGAGGTGTTGGGTGGCATTGAACTGGTTTGGTATTGGGTATTTTGGTAGTGTAAACTTGGTGGTGTAAATCTTTCTTACACTTACTTCTGATTATGGATCAATTGAAAAATTGTTTTTTCTTCCTATGTGCCATGATTACACTGTTTGTGATTGGCAATGGAATGCGGTGGCTCATCAGGGTTTTATGCACTGGTTGCGTACAGTGTTGTTATTACTATTTTGTTTTGTTTTTGTTTGTTTGTTGTTATTCTGTAGATTCTTTTCCTCTGTTTTTTTAGGATAATGTTCATTTGTTTCTATTGTTACCTTTCAACGTTTTTCCGTTTTATTGCCTTTCTCATCTGTCCATGCATTTGTACTGAAGTTGCATATCCTGTTCAATATTGTTTCGATCTGTTGTACGGTGTTGGCATGAGGTTGACCATTTTTGATGCCATAGAGTGTCTTTGTATTACATTATTTGATACGCTGAAACAAAGCTTCAACAATGGATAGTTCAGTATCAGTTCTTTCGGTTAACTGTCAGGGTCTTAATAACAAACAGAAAAGAAGAGACGTTTTCCATTATTTAAAAAGTAAAAAGCACTCTGTTTATTTTTTGCAGGATACACACTTTGAAAAAAGCCTAGAAAATTACGTACTCGCTGAATGGGGTTATGAGGGATATTTGTCGAGTTATGCCTCGAATGCAAGAGGGGTCGCTATTCTTTTTAATAACAATTTTGAATTTAAAGTAAAAAAGGTTTCTAAGATGGTAGGGGGAAACGGTGTAATAGTACAAGCTGAAATCAAAAATAATAATTTTCTTTTTGTTAATATATATGGTCCAAATAGAGATGAACCAGATTTTTATGTGGGTCTGAACGAAAAAATTAAAGAATTTAATGTTGAAAAGGTAATAATAGTGGGAGACTACAACCTAGTGTTAGACCCAGCTAAAGATTATTATAATTACAAACACATCAATAATCCTAAGTCAAGGGAGATAGTGAACACCATGATAGAAGACTTAGAGTTAAATGATATATGGAGAGATTTGAATGAAGATTATCATAGATATACATGGCGAAGAAATAACCCTCTCCAGCAGGCCAGACTTGATTTTTTCTTAATTTCAGACAACGTTGTGTCTTTTATAGAACACGCTGATATTGAATATGGGTACAGAACAGACCATTCTATGATTTCGATTAGGCTTAAGTTCAGTGAAGATCTTAAACGCAACACATTTTGGAAATTTAACTCGTCTCTATTAAAAGATAAAACTTATTTAGAAGAAATAAATGACGAAATAAAGCATGTAAAACAAGAATGCTCAGCTACCCCGTACGCAAGAGAAACAATAGATGCAATTCCTCTTACAGACCTACAACTTACTATTTCAGATGATATATTTCTAGATTTTGTATTGATGAAAATCAGGTCAAAAACTATAGCATATGCAACAATGAAGAAGAAGAAAACTCACGAAGAAGAAGAGCTGTTGCAAAAAGAGTTACAGCAACTTGAACGAAAAAATAATAAAAGCGAGGAAGATATCCATCTGATAGAGTCTAAAAAAGACAGATTGAAAGCCATTAGAGAAAAAAGAATCGAAGGAGTACTGATAAGATCTAGAGCAAGATGGATTAGTGAAGGGGAAAAAGCGACTAGCTACTTTTGTAATTTAGAAAAGCGCCACTATGTCAGTATTAAGAACATGGCTAGATTAATTGATAAAGATGACAATGTTTTGAACGATCAAAAGGATATTCTAAAAGAAGTAAACAGTTTTTATGAACATCTTTATAAAAAATCAAAAGTAGACAAATGTGAAATACAAGATTTGATAAAACATATTCCCCAGTTAGATCAAGACAAGGCACACAGCTTAGAAGGCGATATTACACTAGAGGAGGCTGGTATGGCATTGGAAGACATACAAAATAATAAGAGTCCTGGAACAGATGGATTCACTGCTGAATTTTTTTAATGTTTTTGGGGCACAATAGGAGGCTTTGTTGTTAGGGCATTAAATTGTGGGTTTCTAAAAGGGGAGCTTTCATCTGTACAAAAACAAGCAACCATCACATGCATACCAAAAGGCGATAAATGTAGAGACTACATTAAGAATTGGCGTCCTATATCCCTACTAAATGTAATTTATAAAATAGGATCATCATGTATAGCCAATCGATTAAAGAATGTTTTACCTGAACTTATCAATGATGATCAAACAGGATTTATTAGGAATAGATATATAGGGGACAATATTAGATTAATTTATGACACAATTGCTCATCTTGAGGAAAACAGGTTACCAGGGTTATTGTTAAACATTGATATGGAAAAGGCGTTTGACTCTGTTAACTGGGATTTCTTATTTAAAGTATTAAAAGCATTTGGTTTTCCAGACGGGGTATGTAGGTGGATAGAAACATTTTACAGAAATATTAAAGCGTGCATAATCGTTAATGGGCAAATATCGAAATGGTTTGATATTGAGAAAGGTTGTAGACAGGGTGACCCCCTATCACCGTATTTATTTGTTCTCTGTATGGAAATGTTAGCAATAATGATTCGTGAAAATGAAGGCATTCGAGGCATAACCATTAATAATGTAGAACACAAAATTTCATTGTACGCTGATGACACAGAATTTTTGCTGGAAGGCGATAAAACGTCTTTTGAGTCTTGTGTAAATACTGTTTACAAATTTGGTTCTGTGTCAGGTTTGCGTATGAATTATGAAAAAACAAGTGCTTCATGGCTAGGAATTTAAAAAAAATTCACATGTGCGCTATATGAACCATCTCCCCATGGAATGGAACCCTCCAAAATTCAAAATATTGGGCATTTGGTTTTCTAATGATTTACAAAACATGACAGAATTGAACTATTCAGATAAATTTGTAGAAGTGAGACGTTTGTTTAAAATTTGGGTCCGTAGACAAATAACTCCTTTGGGCAGGGTAGCTGTGCTAAAGTCTATAATCCTGTCAAAATTAACTCATTTATGGATTTTGTTACCAAATCCCCCTGAAGATTTTTTTCAAACTCTGCAAAGCTGGTGTTATACTTTTGTTTGGAATTAAAAAAACATGACAAAATAAGTAGGAAAACGGTACACAGTACTAGTAATATTGAGAGTGGTGGTCTGGGACTACCAGACCTAAAAATGTTTGCCACAGTGCTAAGGTTGACTTGGATAAGAAAATTTGAAAAAACAAGTCATAGATGGAAAAATATAACAATGTTTAATTTTCCTTCACTTAAGGATATTACAAATTTTGGGACAGAATTTCTTTCAACCTTAAAAAAGTCAAACATTTTCTGGACAGAAGTATTTAACGCCTATAGTATGGTTTTTTTATAAAGTTGATTGTAAATATTCAGGTGAATAGCAGAACCAGTGTTTTATAACAAACGCATTTTAATAGCTAAAAAGTATATTCAAAATAAAAGATGGATTAAGAAAAACGTTTATTGCATAGCACACTTCTTGGATGAAAATGGAAAATTTATTCAATACGAACAATTCAAGCAAAAATATGACATAAATGTAGATTTCATCACTTTCTCAGGATATAAAGCAGCAATCAATGAGTATATTAAAAAGGTGAAAGTTCCTATCAACAACAATAAAAATGTGGAGATTCACTTATGTTTACAAAAAATACTATCCATTTTCAAGGGATCGAAATTATATTATGATATACTTGTTAATAATAGTACTTGCCCTAAGTTTTGTTTAAAGTGGAACGAAAAAATGAATGTCGAAAATGACTGGAAAAATTGTTTTGGTTACTTATCCAAGGTCTCTGATATTAAAATGAAATGGTTTCAGCTTAGAATTATTCACAGATGCCTTGGGACGAATGTTATTCTGAAGGAAATGGGGATAACTCCTACTGATCGCTGCAGCTTCTGTAATACAGCTAAAGATGGAATCGCACATATGTTTTGGCAATGCACTTATACACAGCTTTTTTTGAAAGCACTGACAGATTTAATGAATGAAAAATGTCCTAATGTGTTAAACTTGCAATTAACAGAACATCTGGTTATACTTGGTTATGATAAAAACATTTACATTGACTCAATCTTTTATTTCATAATTCTGTTTGCAAAACAATATATTTACGAATGTAAATTAAACAAACGTTTCCATGCTTTAAGTGTTTTCACCAAAAAACTTAAATATCGATATAAAATTGAAGAGTACATTGCTCGTAAAAATATGAGGTATAATGATATGGTGTCCAAATGGTTTGTGTACAAAGATCTTCTTGTGTCTGTATGAACTATTGCTGCCAGCCGAACATACTATTAAGACCTAGATTAGATTGTGTAAACTGCTCACCTTGCCTATTCACTTATAAAAAAATAGAGAAAAGAAAAGGAAAAAAGGGGAGAGGGATAAATGGTTTAAAAAAAAAATCGTTCTATATATATGAACGATATTTCTAGTATATTATGGGTCCACGTGTGTGTGCACTGATAACTGTGGGGGTACAGAAACAAAAATGTATACTAAAATGTGTTGATGCGCACGCAAATGTTATAACTTACAATTGCCAGACCAATTTGATCATAACCTTGCCTTGAACAGGTGCTGCGTTTTCTTCAAGTAACTGTGGGTGCTGTTGTGTTGGGGTTTTTTGTGGGTTTTTTTTCTTCTTCCTTTGTTTTCTTCCTTTGCTTCTTGTTTGTATGTTGATTGTTATTCTACTTTTATTTCATTTATATGAAAATGTTAAAAAAACAAGTTTAATAAAATAAAAATAAAAAAAATAAAAAAAAATTCATTTTGTGAGAGATAGCCTCCATTGCGAAAAACTGAAATATTGGTCTTGTAAAGATTAACTGTTAAATGTAATTTATCTGCCTGCTGCTTGAGAATGTTCAACTGGTGTTGTAGTCCTATAAGAGTGTTAGACAAAAGTATAATATCATCGGCAAAAAGCATTAGGAATAATTCTACTGCTCCAGGAATCATGTGTATGCCATGTTTACCACTGTTTGAAACTTCAATTGCTAGTTCATTTATAAAAAATGAAAATAATTGTGGACTAAGGAAGCAGCCTTGTTTTACTCCCCTAGGACACTGAAAATACTCTGAATACAAGCTCTTATCACGAACACATACTAGAACAGAATTATAAATACTTTTAAGGGACACATATAGTTTCCATCTACCCCACTTTTTCCTTAAAATATTCCGCAAAATGTTTCTATTTACGGAATCAAAGGCTTTTCGAAAGTCTACAAAAGCCACATACAATTTCTTACCACGTTGAAGATGATTTTGAACTAATGCATACAGTGTAAATATATGATCAATTGTACTATATTTCGCCCTAAATCCCGCCTGTTGTTCGATGATTTTTTCCTCCCTATCTGCCCATTTTTGTAACCTTTTATTTAAAATGTAAGTATAAATTTTACTTATAATATTAGTTAATGCCACTCCTCTATAATTATCTGGCTTATTTACATCTCCTTTTTTATGTATGGGAATTAAGATAGATTTAGCCCACTCTGAGGGGAAAGTTCCACTGTCAAATAATTTATTAAATAGAATAACCAAAAAATTTATTATTAATATATTTGCATTCTTTAACATCTCACTAATGACACAATCTGGGCCAGCACTCTTGCCTGATTTAATATGCTTGATACCTGATAATACTTCCTGGTCATTAAACAAAGGTTCCTCACCCATATTTACATCTTCCTCTTCTACTACAGTTTCATCTTGTTCTGTATACCCATCAGATGAATTGAAGACATAAAAGAAATGATCATACCATTCCTGGATACTAATATCCGTGTAAATAGTGTTTTTCCTGTTCACTGACCTTATTATCGACCAAAACTGCTTTGAATCGTTGACTGAGTCCTTTAGTTTCTGTAGTCTTTCTTCCTCATATTTAAGCTTTTTAGCCTTTTTCAGATCTTGATACCCTTTCCTTTCCTTTACATATTCAACTTTTTTCAGTTTTCTATTGATAACAGTTTTGCACCTTTGATATCTTTTAAGAAGTCTTTTTACCTGTTTTTTCTTCAAATCACAATCTTTATCGAACCAATCATTATATTCTTTTCTTTTCCCAACAGTTCGCACCATACAGGCAGCAGCACCATACAATGCTTTAGTAAAAACATCAACAGCATTATCAACACTTTCTAATAACATAGCACTAGCTTTTGATAACATACCTTTAAATTCATTACTTTCTAGCTCCTCTTTATAAGCCTGACATTTTTCTTTATCCCACACAATCTTTTTCTCACCCTCACTCTCTAATGACTTCTCCTTTTTTTACTAGCATCAAGGTTATTACCCCATTTCATAACAACAGGCAAGTGCCACGAATATAAGCAATCACCAATAAACATATCACAATGTGAACACAGAGCTTCAGAAACAAGATAATAATCAATAACGCTCTGTCCATGTGGCGTTACAAAAGTAAATTCACCCTCCCTATCTCCATTACAATCACCATTCAAAATAGACAAATCAAACAAAAATGCGAGATCAAGCAAAGATTTACCAAACGTATTAACAACTGAATCTTTAGAGCATCGCAAACATTCTTCATCACTCTCACCCCAATCAAAGCTTGGCACATTCATATCTCCACATAAGATCACGTAAACCTCCTCTCTACTGATGTTCTCTACCAACTGTTCTTCCAGCATAACAATGCCGTTCTTTAATAAAGTATGATTATATAATGGCGATCCCTCAGGTGCTACATAACAACCAATAAACACAACATTTTTATCAACGCCAAACACAACTTTATCGATTTCAAGAGCTACTACATTATTACACTCAAGCTTTATCTCTTTGACATACTTGCCAATTCTTTTTGTCACTAGAACTAAAACTACTCCTGAATTTCTGCCATGATGAGAAAGTTTAATCGCAGGGGTTTTAAATTTTATGTGATTAGGGAAAAGAGTGTCATAATCGAATTTTAAATCGCAAAATGTCTCTGTCAGGCAAACAAAATCAAATGAGCTAAGATAATTCAAAAACGAAATATCATGCAATTTGTTTGCTAGATTTTCGATGTTATAGTTCAGAAATTTCAATTCATGTGGACACCCCCACTCCCATTCCCACTATTATTATTCGCAGGAGCCTGGTTTGACTTCTTAATAAAGCCGTGTAGTCCTGTTTGTCTTCCCGTCGTTGGCCTAGTTTGCGAAGCGCGTGCCCCGTCTGCATGCCCTGTGACGTCACGATCTGTAGAAGGTAGGCGCGCCCCTCTTTGTCGTTGACCCGAATTGGCACCTGTTGAATCACTCCTGGGTCGTACCGTCTCGTCGGCCAGTCCACTTTCCCTCAGGGGTGTGTGTTGTTTTCCTCCTGTGTCGTCTGGGGACCCCTCGTTTTGATTGGTCGTCGCGTGTTGACCCTGGCCCTCGTTGTTCGTTTATTTTGATGCTGTCGTCTGCTTCTCATTTGTTTTTGTTGTCGTTTTCTTGGCCCCGTTTGATGCAGCCTCTGTGTTCGCCGTGTCATCAGTCACTTCGTCATCACTGACAGCAGGGTGTGCCCCCTATTCGCCGACAGTTGTGGTGTTGATGTCACCAGCAGTAAGAGGTGGGAACTCATGGGTGGGGATAACGGAGGGGGGATAGGAAACTGGGTCAGGCGGGAACAGGGAGGGGTTATTTCTTCCTTTCGTGGCACTGACACCTGCCGCTACGTCAGCATAATGCCTGTTGTCAACACTCTGGTGCCTGGTGTCAACATTCTGCCCAATGTCAACATTCTGCCCGATGTCAACATACTGTCTGGTGTCTCTCCGAGGGGCAAACGTTAGTTTTCCTCTTACAAAGAAAGTGTTCAAGCCTTGCCTTCTGGCCATGGCCATCATGCTTTACTGTCTTTTTGTTACATCGTTGAACATCTTTATTCCACTTCTCTCCAGTTTGTTTCTGTGTTCCCTGTCCTTGATCAGCTTGATCTTGTCTCTCCAACATTTGAACTTAGCAATCATAGTCCTTGGTTCTCCTCCTCTGGCCTGCCCCACCCTGTGTGCCCTTGTTATATCTTCTTCTGTCCAGTTCCTGGTTCCCCCGCCTCTGTTCAGCGCCTCACACACAGCCCTAGCACAGTCATCATAGTCTTCTCTGCCACCAGAACATATATATGCTAACGACAACACAGCTCTTAGCATTAGTAGAACTGGCACTTGACAAGCATCTGTCAATATAATATCAATATTTCTTGATAAATCAAAGCACTAAATCCATAATAATGGACTTTTATCCTAAGAATAAACGAATAAAAAACATAGATAAAGACATGCATTCATTTTTATTAAGTCAGTAAGTGCGTTAGTCAGTCAGTAAATCAGTAATACTGATAACATCAAGGGAAAACGGCAACACTTATCTCAAGAATTGCAGTCCGCTGTACTGCCAATATACTGTAGCCCTAATTAACAACAACAAAACATCTTATAAGAAGACAAAAACATGTATCAAATTATGTGGCTTTGCATGCCCTGCTCTCATGGTGACCTCAGTTTCGGTTTCCAATCCAGTCTATGCCTTGGTGCGTTCGGGTCAAAGTCATGGGGATCAGTGTGTTCTGGGGAGCTGTCAGTGGACGGTCGTGGTGGCGCCCTCGGAAGAGGACCTCACTCACGCTGGCTCCGCGACTAAGAGAATAGTGTTGTCAGTAGGCTTAGTAGGTGTTGTCCTGAACAGGCTCCACTGAACTCCATCGAAGTGACTCAGCAGCAGTGCAGTGTCTCCTCGGTTGGTTGCCTCCTGACGACCTAACATAGATTCGCTCCCCTTGGACTGCTGGTCTCGGATTCTGCGACCTGAACAAGCCGGGGTGTGGCTGCGAATTGGGATTCGGAATGAGCGGCGTGGGAGCAACGCCACTGTACGATCCAGAAGATGAGACGATCAAAAAAATCTTATAATGCGAAATCTTATCAAAATATATTCAACAAATTTACTCTATTGCAAGGATGCACACTCATTCTTGGAAATCACTGGTAAAACATGCAAATAATTATAACAAAGCTTGTTTGACATGTAAAATTGACAACAATAAAATACTTTATTTGTGTGTATAGTTTAAAATATATACTGGCAAACAGTTAAGGGCCATTTCCAATTACGTCTCCCAGACCACAATACCACAGCAAATTTCAAGAAAACCTGTTTCAGAATGATCAAAATTTATTCAACAACAAATTCATTTCAACATTGAACGAAATCAACAATTCGGACGCGAACAGTGAGCTTTAATGTCCAGTCACCCTCCTTCTGCAAAGTCACAAAAGCCACCGGTGAAAACTGCACCACTCAGTACCGTGTGTGGCCACCGTTTGCTGCCAGGCATTCAGCGCAGCGTCGACGCATGGAGTCCACCAGGGTCCGTAGAGTGTCCTGCGGTATGACCTACCAATCCTGCTGAAGGAAACGAATGAGCTGGGCCACGTCAACAGGACGGGGTGGTTGTTGGCTACCCTCCGGCCAAGGACATCCCAAAGGTGCTCAATTGGAGCCAGATCGGGTGAACGAGATGGCCACTGCATCCTGATGATCCCCTGTTGCTGTAGATAATCGTCCACGACACGTCCAGTCTGCACGGGCTCTACGGTGACCAGGAGTTAGGGCTACTCGGGCTGCTGGTCTCCGGGAAGACAGCGAGAACTCGTGCAAACGGTTGCAAACTGTCCTTCTGCTGACATTGACGTTCGAAGCCTGCATGAGCTCACACCTCAGGGTGGATGAGGTGACACTCCGATTGCGTAGGGCGGACAGCATGAGGAATCGGTCATCCTGTCTGTTGGTACACCGAGGACGACCTGGCCGTGACCGATCCTGTACACTTCCAGTTGCCTGGAACCTCTCTAAGAGACGTTGGATAACGGAGTGAGACACGTTGAGACGCCTGGCAACCTCGCGGCCAGAAATCCCCTCGTCAATCAACGATAAGGCGCGTCCACGATCTGCAGTGTCCAGTCTTTGCCTATGAGCCATGCTTTTTGAACTGGCTTGAAAGGCTATTCAGTCTACTGATTTATAGCCAAAGACGGCTGAAATGTGTTCATCTTAGACGTGCCTTGCACGTGCATCATGAACCAACATGGACACTTCGCCCTTTTTTCAAACACATTTGCTACCACAGCCACACAGATTGCAGATTTTTCATGCTTTTGGTACGTGCAGCTGAACCCAATCTTGTAAAGCATTGGGTTGTTTGGTGTTGTGCATCCATTGAGGTGTGTGTGGTCAATGTTTGTAACAGGGTTTGGGTAATTGTTAATTTGTTTCAGGTCTATTAATTACAATAGCAAGAAGGGACATCAAAATGAGAGCTGGACCTTAACTTTTTGCCAGTAGTATAATTATATAGTTCAACTCGCACATAAAGATTTGCAATGCCCAAAAGAAAACGAATTGAAAACGACACTCTTAATGGAAACAAGTCTAATGGATAAGTCTTTTTTAAGCACAAAGAAAGGTTGTTGTTTTGGTGTGCTTTTTAGCACAAAGAAAGGTTATTTGCTTTAAAAAGTGAATATGATAAATAAAACGATAAACTGTGCATGCGTACTGAGTTATTTATTAAACCCTGAAACCCCTCACCTAGCATCTGTCTTACCTTTGTTCGGAGAATTCCTCACTGAAGCGCCAAGAAGCAGGTTGTGGGGTGGTCGCAGATGCTTGCTTGTTTTTCAGATGAACGTAACGCATCGCACTGAACATACCACTTACATAAATACGTTGCTCCCCCCCCCCCCCCCCCCACACACTCTCAACACATACACGTGGCTTATTGATATAAATGTTTACTGAGTGGCCAACTATTTCACGAAATCGATGCTCCCCTTTCAGAAAGAAACAAATACAGACAGAGAGAGACCAGCCGCCGTAGCTCAGTGGTGAGAGTTGTGGACTATCGACTAGGATGTAATGGGTTCGAATCCCATCAAAGTCTTGTGGGGGGTTTTCCGACCCAGACCGGCTCCTACCCAGAGTGAGTGCGCTGTGGGCTCAATGGGAAGATTGGGACCACACAGTCGAGCTTCATCCACTTTACGGATGTGTATTTGAGAGTGTTGCTCTAATTTCCTGACCAACACTGCAGGTGTCTGTTCCTCCCGGGCCTGGTTGACGCCAGGATAAATTTGATAGGGAGCGTGGAGGACAGCCCTGTCACGTTGTCTCAAATCCTTAATGGACACCACAGCATCATCTTCATCACGACTCACTAGCATCATTAGCATTCATCATCAATCATAAAAAAAACAAAGGGAACAAGAGGCAAAGCCTTCAAGGCTCGCTCGAACAGGCACCTCCTCCTCCTCCTTCCCTGAACTCCATGAGGAGTCATCGGGGCACCACAGTGAAGTCTTCGCCAACTTCCTCCAGCTCTGTCGGTCGTGAGCCAGAACAGGATCACGTGGAACAAAAATAAACAAAGATTGAGGGTGGTGTTAAAGTACCAAATTGCCAACAAATAATGACTTTGAGATTGAGGGTCATAAGCATGAGGGGTGCGTTTAAAGTACAAGATTGCCAACAAATAATGACTTTGAGATCGAGGGTCGTATACGTAAGGGGGGTGTTTAAAGTACAAGATTGCCTACAAATAATGACTTTGAGACTGAGGGTCGTGAACATGAGGGGGGTGTTTAAAGCACAAGATGAGGGTCATAATCATGAGGGGTGGTTAAAGTACAATATTGCCAACAAATAATGACTTTGAGATTCAGGGTCATAAACATGAGGGGGTGTTTAAGTACAATATTGCCTACAAATAATGACTTTGAGATTGAGGGTCATAAACATGAGGGGGTGTTTAAGTACAAGATTGCCAACAAATAATGACTTTGAGATCGAGGGTCATAAACATGAGGGGGGTGTTTAAAGTACAATATTGCCTACAAATAATGACTTTGAGATCGAGGGTCATAAACATGAGTGGGTGTTTAAGTACAATATTGCCTACAAATAATGACTGAGATTGAAGGTCATAAACATGAGCGGTGTCTAAAGTACAAGTTTGCCAACAACTAATAACTTTGAGATTGAGGGTCGTAAACATGAGGGGGGTGTTTAAAGCACAAGATGAGGGTCGTAAACATGAGGGGGGTGTTTAAAGCACAAGATGAGGGTCATAAACATGAGGGGGTGTTTAAGTACAAGATTGCCAACAACTAATGACTTTGAGATTGAAGGTCATAAACATGAGCGGTGTCTAAAGTACAAGATTGCCAACAACTAATAACTTTGAGATTGAGGGTCGTAAGCATGAGGGGCGGTTCTAATGTACATGATTGCCAACAAATAATGACTTATCAAAATTAAATTAACAAAATCATTAATGTTTCAATTCAAAGCTTGCATAAACATCTATATATGTGCAAAGTTGTGCAAAGTTTTAGATACAGAGAAAAAGCCAACTTTAAAGTTACCACAGACGGACACACAGACCAAAAAAAAAGACAGACACACAGACACCCGGAAAATCGAAGAAGCATGAAAACATAGACTCACTTTCGTGTCGTTGATACGAGTGAGCCAAAAATGGAAAATGAAACGAGAAAAAGAAGAAGAGAGAAAAACGATAAAAAGAAAAAGAAGGAAGAAAAAAAAACAGACTAAGAAAAAAAAAGAATACAGGAAAAAAAGAGGAATAAGGAACGGAAAAAGGCAACAAAAAGACAGGCAAGAAAGAAAGATGAAAAATGGAAAGGGAAGAGGAGGAGGAGGAGAGGGAGCGACAGAATGAGGAGGGGAGAAGGGAAAGCCAGCTACAGACATGCAGACAAAAACACAAACAGGAAACACAAAATCAATGAGTCGTTGTTAATCAATCATCATCATCATCATCATCATCATCATCATCATCATATAGTAAAAAGCCAACTGTCCGTGTGTGTGTGTGTGTGTGTGTGTCTGTGTGTGTCTGAAACACAAAACGGGCCTTATAACTCCGCCGTTTTTCGACCGAATCGCTTCAAATTTGCTGTGAACCCTAACGGGGCGATGGCAACGGCAACCGAGGCGGCCATGTCATTTGCGCGGTTTCTGGACCGATTGCCTTCGAATTTCGCAGAAACATGACCGGGAACAGTGACTATCCGTGTACCAAACCGGAAGCGAATCGGTTCAAAAACGCGCGCGCTATACGACTCCGCCGTTTCTTAACCGAATCGCTTCAAATTTGCTGTACTCAGCGTTACCAGTACTTCGCGTTACCGTTACTAGGCGTTACCGTTACTAGGCGTTACTGGTACTCGGTGTTGCGCTAGTAAGTCATAATTCAATTCAAGCATTCCCCCGTGGGGATACTGGGGAATCTTTTCTTCAAAATAGTTCCCTCACCTTCTCGAAATTCGGCATTCAGTCTACCTCAACCATAATGGCCATATGGCCTAGGAACGGGTAAGAAAGGCAATAACGGAAAAATAGAATTAACCGAGATAGGTAGGGGGGGGGGGGGGGCACATCTTGACCTTTACCGAATATGTTATTTTCTCGACTTATCAAACGCTTAAAAGAAATACTTGCACTTAAAAGTGCACCCTGACGGATGAGGTTTTGCAAGAAACACGTTGAGATCACCAGAAAGACAGCCCTTTCAAGGATCGGAACACTCACTTTGCTCTGGTTTCCTAGAATTCAAACCGTCAAAACGGCGATTCCTCCTTAGCGGAGTTGCCGGAGAGAGGAGCCATTTTGGACGGGGTGGGTGGAGGCCACACTAAGAGTGGTTGAAGCTTTTTCTTTTTTGTAGTGCAGTAAAAAAAAACCAATGGAGCTATTTCCTTTGTTGTGAGCAAAACTCCTTTTGGTAAACTGCATATCATGGAGAAAAAAAAAGGCTTATAATGTGGCAATTTCGTGCAAACGATTTGGTCTAAACTCAGGTGGCCATTAGAAAAGATGGTGCCTTCTCTTTCACTGAAAGAATCTGACTTCCAGCACCTCCGCCAAGGAGGAATCGCCGATTTGACGGTTTGATTTCTAGGAAACCAGAGCAAAGTGAGTCGTTGCGATCTCTGTAAAAGGTGTTTTCCGCATGATCTCGACGTGCTTCTTGCAAAAACCGTATCCGTCGGGGTGCCCCTTTAAGTATATCTTACAGTTCATTAGAATAAATTCATCGTAAAAGCACTAGTGCAGCTTTAATGTGTAGTTTTTTATATTATGCCTACAACCCCTTTGATCAGATATAAACGTCGTGAGGAACAATATTTGAAATGTCGGTTGTGTAGAAGAAGACTGAAAGACCCTTCGCGAACAAAATAGATAGAGAGACACTTGGTAAAATTCCGCCAATGTTTATACTGTGTAATTCGTTTTGAACTGAGCACGCCATAAGCTCCGCTTGTTGTTGCTTCAGTTATGTCATAGTTGTTGTTCATGTTGATTTGGAAAATAAAACATTTAAACCAGAGACACTTTTAAAATGTATTTCTTCCTTTGTTCCCGTTCATCGGTTGTAAGGAACTGGATCACAGTGATTTTCTAATAACTGATGATATGATTAGGAACTGTCAACTCCGAACCACAGGCCTAACTTACAAGAAAAGCAAATTGTGCCCCTGCGATTTTTTTTATATAAACGAAGTGTCCTGTATTATTCATATTTTGTCCAAGCTGTATGTTACATACTGACTTCAGCGAACACACACACACACACACACACACACACACACACACACACACACACACACACACACACACACACACACATATATATATATACACACACACACACACACACACACACACACACACACACACACACACGCACGCACGCACGCACGCGCGCGCACGCACACGCACACACACACACACACACACACACACACACACACACACACACAGACACGTAGTTAACGTAGTCAGCCAGGAACAAAGAGACAGATATCACTGACAACATTACCCAACCTCGCCTCGCGACTGCTGCTTACTAAGAACTTAGGAAAAAGAAAACCAACAGCGTGGTTTCATCAATTACAATGGAACGGGCAAAGTGGGAAATGATTAAATGGAATGCCAAGCAGGTTGTCAGAAAGCTTTTGACACTGCTTGGGGGTCGATTTTGAGCACTGGAGGAAACGTGGTCCAGTGGGTAAGTTCAGTAGGCTGTTGTATGGCTAACAACCCAAAGACTACTGAACATTGTAATGGGTGGCGCTGTGCTAGCGACAACGCGCTCGCCATGTGAGATCAGCCCGAATTTCACAGACGGTTTATGACTAGAAAATTTAAAAAATAATATATATATATATATATATATATTATTTTAAATGATCAAAAGGGTAACTCAAAGACGCAACTCTCAAAATAGCTAATGAAACATTTCAATAATAAAGCTACAGTTGTGAATGTTCGTGGTTTGAAGAACAATTTATGCATGACAGTTTTTTTGTCTTTTTTTTTTTTGTTTCCTGAAAAAAAGGTTCTCTTTTCTCCAATGATTTGCACATACAAACAAAAAATAATGCAAACATCATCAATAAGTATGAATAGCTTATTAACAATCCAATGATGCCATAACATCGAACATTGAGCAAATAGGCATAGTGTTTACATATGCATACAACTTCATCTTGTCTTTTTTTTTAAGAGAGTAAAATATTGTGTATACACTGCCTGCTGAGAGATGGTGTAAAACCAGTCGCTAGTACTAGTTCAGTTTTATACGTTAATATATGAGTGTGAGTGTTGTGTATTAGTACTCTACGTTTTTGGCTCACGTCGTTTTTTAAAACAAAGTGAGTCTATAGTATCGTACATGTTCGGTTGTGTGTATGTGTGTGTGTGTGTGTGTGTGTGTGTGTGTGTGTGTGTGTGTGTGTGTGTGTGTGTGTGTGTGTGTGTGTGTTGCGTCCGTGGCCCCGACCTTTAACCTTAACTCAAACCTTAACGTTGTCATTTTCTCTAAACATATAAGGCGTTAGAGGGTTAAAGTTAGCAGGATACTTGATTTTGACGTGAGTCTTCAAGTCACGACGATCAAAGCAGTCAGATACATTGATAAAGAACAAAATAAAGATAATCATTTGTTGCAGAGATTACTGTTGTGCAACCTTTAACCTTGACTCAGTCACACTCTTCAAACTAAAGAAGACTCTCACTCTCCACTGAAACTTTAACGTTGTCATTTTCTCAAAAAAACATAACATGTTAGAGGGTTAAAGTTAGCAGGATACTTGATTTTGACGTGAGCCTTCAAGTCATGGCGATCAAAGCAGTCAGATACATCGGTAAGGAACAAAAGAAAGAAAATCATTTGTTGCAGAGATTACTGTAACTGTTGTGTTGTACCGAGTAGGAGATACATACTGGAAAGAAGACTCTCCATTAGATATACAAAAACGCTCTTTAAAAAGAAACACAAGACTTCAGGTGTGTACAAATAGGTACATTTTAACGTCGTCAACTTATATTTTCTGTAACAAATGGATGTACCGAGTGTGTGCGTTGACGGCCCGGTTGTTTAGCTTTTATTTGCGCCTTTGAGTAACGGTTGTTCGTGTTCATTTGCCCATCATCTCTGCGCATAACTTAGCCTACCGCACTTCCGGCAACAAGGCCTAGGCCTAGAGTCCATGCCTTACCTCATAATCAAGACGACGTACTTAACATTTAGCCCACATTCATTTCAGTCTTGAAAAAAAATATACGGAAAATCCAGGGTTCGTCGATTTCACTGCCTTCGACGTACGAATCCTTTGTTAGGCCTAGACGATTGATCACCATGAGCAAAGACTGTACAGGGGAAGATAAACATGGATGAGCTTGCTGGCTGTGACCTTGACCTTTGCTTTGTGGCAGGGGGGGGGGGGGGGGGGGGGGGGGGGGGGGGGGGGGGGGGATTAACGAAACGAAAATAAAATATTAGGACTAATATAAAATATCTTACAGAAATGTAGATGATGTGGAACAAGTTTTCATCGCATGAACAATCAGTTTAAAACAGTAACAGATCAGGAGTATGGCCTTACGAATCACGCAACTTCAATTATTAATTTTCTAAGAGTAAGAGGCTTAGACCCACAGGCAAAGACTAGGCCTACTACAGGTGTCCGTAGACCCCCCCTTACCCCGGCGGGGGTGTGGGGGGGGGGGGGGGGGGATTGGTCACTATGTTTTTTCTGAAAGCTTGGTCAATATGCTTTTCAATTTTACTTGTTTGCCAAAAATAAAAATAGGGCTCCACTATGTTACATGCGCATACATATAATTAAATTTTAAAGAAAGGGGTAGGGGTGCATAGAAATAATTTTAATTTACACAGTAAAATAAAAATTAATTCTGTTTTCAGATGCACAAGTGTCTACATAACAGTATTCTCTCTATACAGGCATGGAAATTGTCATGGGAATTCCCATGCCTGCTAATCCGTGCTATAGTAATAAAAATCAGACGTGAGCCTTGCAGGCTTTGCCTCTTGTTATCATCTATACTGGACCTCTACTGTTCGCATCAATGTGCTAAACTCACTGGCACAGTAGCTAGGTCCAAGAAGCCAACGTAACTGTTGGATTTTTACAAAATGGCCCAAACTTTGCTTATTTTCAATAAACGATTTATAGTACTTTGTCTCCATTTACCCGGCTTAAATTTGTATCAAAATACAGATCGAACTTTCGCCTTTTTCTGAATGTGATTGTTTACTTTGGTGTGTAAAATTTAAAAAATTCGAGTAAAAGAGAAAGCGAGTGAACAGAACGTAAAATTTGTTGTTTTGCGATGTTTTTTGGTCGTGGCTGAAAGACGTATTTCACCAACTCGTTTCGACTGCAAATGGCTTTACACAATGGATGATCTAGATCTAGACGCATACGTCAAACGAAAGAAGAAGCTCCGGACTTCTCTTCGGTCAAACTTCTAAGCGGAAATTTAACCGTTAAGGCCGTTAATACTCCTTTAGAAAACAATACGTTGCATTGTTCAGCAAGTTTGAACACCTTCCGTTTCTCTAAAAAGCTTGAAAGTGAAGGAAACAGAAAGCTGAATCTATCCGCTGTTCAGCGATATGATTGTCGTTTTGATCTAAACTATTTGTGTAAAGCCATTTTGATCTGAAGATTCAAGGCCTAGACTGGGTGCGCCATCGGTAGCAGAGACACGCCGAGATCTGCCTTGATTCGATCAAAGCTGTTTCTGATCCCGTGAAAGCATTAGAAATTCGCAAATTGTAATTTTTTCTTTGTGTTTCGAAACTTACATGCGCTATGAGAGCTGACCCAGCATTTATAAAGGTTTTAGTTTACAAGAATTCAATGGTATTGGGTCGAAGATCGGCTCGTGGCGATTCGCGTGAGTCATAGTTTTCAGTGCTCAAGTTAATAATTTTTTTGAGGACGAATTTCGCAGCCCAAAATATATATTTACCAACATTTATATAGACGAAGTATCCAAGAACACTGCCAGATGACTGAGCTTTTCCAAATAAACAGTAGTAAAGCGCAAATCAAGAGGTTCTGTAGGTGTATTTCGCGAGTGTCAGGCCTAAAAGCAGAAGCGGGCAGATAACTCTTAACTCAATTTCCTACTTCAACTTTCGCCCTAGGCCTAGATTTGTTTGTTCAATCAATTAAGTAGAGGTGCAGTGCCTTTTGCACATGTTAAGATTCTGTTTTGGCACTGCACACCCAGGAGCGAAGCTGTAGAGAGTGAGAGAGAGTTTTCTTTGAAAGAAGTGAATTTGAAATTATCAGCTGCCCAATGAGATATTTGTTCTTTGTGTTTTTTAATAACTTGAGGATTTAGAGCTGTTGTTTTTTGCTTTCTATTAGCACTCTTTACCAAATCATTGTGACTCTTCTGCTCTCTCCTTCTTTTGATCATATTCTCTCTGAATAATTTCTTAGCTCCTGCATCTCTATTTCGCTCTTTTTCTCTCTTTTCCTCATCTTTTCTTTCACGTTTCTTTCGTTCCACATTTCTTTTCCCCTCTTTCTCTCTCTTTTCGTCGTCTTTTCTTTCACATTTCTTTCGTTCCACATTTTCCCCCCTCTCTTTCTCTCTCTTTCCATGGTCCTTCCTTGCTTCTCTTTTACCTTCCGTATTCCTTTCCTGTGCCTTCATTCGTTGCCATTCCCCCATTCCCTGTCTGTACTCTTCCTTTCTCAACGTTGTCTTTGATTTTCTTCCTAAAAATGATTTTTTTTTTGCGTCGAGCCATGATGAAAAAATCTTTTTTTTCTTTGTTCTGTAAATCTAGAATTTAAAGACCCCGCACGTCACGTGTCAAAATCACTGTTTTCACGTGTTTTCCCTCTTATAGCTAGTAAGGAATCTTAAGAAATCTTCCTAGTATAAGAGGGAATGTGACACGTGATGCGCGGGGTCTTTAAAGCCTACTGTTTTTGACCATGACGATACAAAATGACGTCATAACGTAATGAACTAATATGGCACTTTACGTCAGTATTGTTGCCTTGCAGCGTCATAATGATACGTCATTTGTTTATGTGGATAAAAGAGAGAGAGAGAGAGAGAGAGAGAGAGAGAGAGAGAGAGAGAGTTTTCTGTTCATCTTTCTCTTTTCTTTTCCTTATTCTCTTTTCTTTCCTCTTCTTCTCTTCTGCTTCTTTTTCTATGGTCCCCCATAAAGTGTGTGCATTTATTTCTATAAAAAAAGAAGCTGGTCACCACACACCACAGAGAGAGAGAGAGAGAGAGAGAGAGAGAGAGAGAGAGAGAGAGAGAGAGAGAGAGAGAGAGAGAGAGAGAGAGAGAGAGAGAGAGGAGAGGGACAGACAGACAGATAGACAGAACCGTGAACATTTAAAAAAACGGGTTTTAACTGTCAAAACTGAAATGTCGTTATTCAAAAAGTTCATTATCATGTTTAGAAAGTAAAACTGAACCTATCCACCAATTTTCATCAAGATCACTGCAAAAAATAGAAAATAACGGTTTTCAACTGTCAAAAGTTAAATGTCGTTTATGAAAAGGTCACTATAATTTCCAGAATGAAAAGCTGAACCTACCCACCAATTTTCATTACGATCACTGCAAAACTAAAATATAACGGTTTCAACTGTCAAAAGTTAAGTGTCGTTTATGAAGAGGGTACTATTATTTTGAGAATAAAAACATGAACCTACCCACCAATTTTCATTACGATCACTGCAAAACTAAAAAATAACGGTTTCAACTGTCAAAAGTTAAGTGTCGTTTATGAAGAGGGTACTATTATTTTCAGAATGAAAACATGAACCTACCCACCAATTTTCATTACGATCACTGCAAAACTAAAAAATTACTGTTTTTAACCGACAAAATGTTAAGTCATGCTTTCCAAACTTGGGGGTTATGTTTGTTAAGAAAAAAAGTATCTACTTCGAAATTCTACGACATTCTGTGAAATAGTTTGGATGAAATTGGCGGAAAGGTGTTAAAAACAGAAAACAACTGCCATTTAATGGTTATTTTGTTAAGTTTTATTTCTGCAAAATAGTTTAAAACCATCACGGTGACGCAACGGACCTAACATCCAAATATCATTAAAATCGGTTAATAGCCATTCTGTTTAACAAATGTTCACAAGGGTTTATGCGACTTCCCTTTACACACATGTTGCATACATTGTCCTGAGCAAGGAGAGCGTGGGAAACACCATCTACACGACGGGGGGTAGATGCAGTGGTCATTTAAATTCCGGCAGATTTCAGATCTAATTACTTTTGACGCTTTTATGGTTTCTTACCGTAGCTGCTTCACTCCTCCCCGGCGACGTCATTGCACGCGCCTATAATGACGCACAAGTACTGCATTTTGTGTCTTATAAAAAATGTATGGTTGCTGGCTTATGTCAAAACTGTAGGTGTCTGAATTCATTTTGTTACAAAGTTTACTGAATGTGTACAGTTTTCTTCAGTTTTATTAGGATTCTACCCTTTAGGTAGAACACTGTTGCATTTGTAAGGGTTTTTCCCCCTCCTTTTTCTGCCCCTTTTTTGGGTCCGATTTGGCTGAGATTTTCAGGAAAGTTGCGGGGCATTAAGTGATTGCCAAATTAGTAATATTAAATCATTTTGCCAAAATTTCTGCGAAATATGGCAAAAAACTGCAAAATCTCACACATTCAATCTTCATTAACTCAAAAACGGCTGAAAAGATTTCGTTCATATTTTCAGACTTTGCTCTAAAGTTGATTTGCAATATTTACGGTAGATTACTGAACCGAAAGTATGAACCGGAAGTGCCCCAGCTATGGTCAGACAGCTTTTATTGGTTAACAGACTAGCCAAAACCAGAAGTGACGTCACAAAACTAACTATTGGATTTTGTAGCCCTTACTCTGGCCCAGGTCTGAAAGGAGTTTGTTGATGATAATTTTATGTTAAATAGTTTGGAAGTTTTCCAGTTTATGTAAATTGGGTTGCGTCACTTTAATTTATTTCCATGTATGATCTTTTTTTCATGGAATCTCGCTGAAATTTGCACGAACATTAAAGGATGCTATACTTATGCTAAATTGTCATTATAAAACCAATTGGGCAAAATTTTGCCGAAATCCATGTTATAGTGAGGAAAATGTGATATTAGGAAGTTATCATAATTTCTGAAAATCATAAATCGTATTATGCTTGGATATATAACTTGTTTGATAATATTGTTTGACATACCCAAGACATTTGTCATTTTTCTTATGCTTTTTACAATCTTCAAACAATCAAACTATGATATTTCTAGTACTTGATGTTTTTTTAAGATTCAAAGTGTCTGCTTTAATTTACAATTACGTCTGTGGCACACTATGCCTAAAAATATATTTTGAGCTGCATTTCAAGCTTTGTTAACAAACAGGTTTGAAAAAAGAATGGATGTGCGTGTCTATATTACACTGCCGTGAATAGATACAATAACACAAGCTATCCTTATTGAAAAGGCCCTATCTTAAGGCAATTCACAGTTGAACTTGTGGTGATGCCTGCAAGGAAGACGTCTTGATATGCTTAACCTGATGTAGCATGAAGAATAAATTGGAACTACTGGCATGCCTGACATCAATTGTTTATGTTCATAACATGGTGCCTATTCCATGCAACTCCCTTTCAAAGTGCATAAGGAAGAACCTCCCTAACAGAATCACTCACCAAGTAAATATTTTCTCTCGTCTACAACATTATCCTGCCCTTTGTTTCCTTCTGAAATATATATTCGCTACAGTCGTGCATCAAGCCTCAGTGAGATAAGATTGAATGGTAAAACGGAAGGAGATGGGTATAATGCTACTTGTTTGCCATTAGTTATGCATGTAAAGCGAAACTTAAGCTGATCGAATGAAACATGTTCATACAACGTGTATGTTAGAAAGATAGTCTCTGGTCCTTCACTATCTGACCCCAACTCCAAGGGTGAACCCCTCTCACTGCATGTCCATTAGCCTATTAAACAGGTTTGGCAACAATGGTGGAACGATATTGGTGGATTTCTGTTCTTTACATTAGACTATTGGTTCTCTGTATTTCTCTGTCTCTCACCATCTGTGTCTCTCTCTGTCTCTGTCTCTCTCTCTCTCTCTCTCTCTCTCTCTCTCTCTCTCTCTCTCTCTCTCTCTCTCTCTCTCTCTCTCTCTCTCTCTCTCTCTCTCTCTCTCTCTCTCTCTCTCTCTCTCTCTCTCTCTCTCTCTCTCTCTCTCTCTCACATTTTGTAAAAATACGCTTCACCTAACCTTCACCCTTCAAAATAGTTTCATGTTCAGTGTTCTCTATGTCTCTTTCTCTGTGTCTCTCTCTCTCTGTTTTTGTTCCCCCCCCCCTATCTCTCTCTCGCTCGCTCTTTGTGTGTCTGTCTGCCTCTGTTTCGCTCCCCCCCCCCTCTCTCTCTCTCTCTCTCTCTCTCTCTCTCTCTCTCTCTCTCTCTCTCTCTCTCTCTCTCTCTCTCTCTCTCTCTCTCTCTCTCTCTCTCTCTCTCTCCTGTGTGCAAGTGTAGATTTATAATTGCACATTGATATTTTGGTAGGTAAAAGGTTTGGGAATTGGTAAAGTTTGCATGAAAAATATGCTGGAAATCATGCAAACGTTCTCCCTGACGGTAAACGAGTTCTAAAGGAAACACAGATGACTGAACTGCATCAAGCTGACTGCATGTTGAGTCAACGTTGCATCAATATTCAAATTTCATTTGTACCTTTCTAAAGTCGAATTGTCTTTCTTCTTTCTTTCCTTCTTTTTTTATTACAAATAACAAGACTGCATAAGTATAAGTAAAAGAAGTGAAAATCACAAAATGCTGGCTTATTCCGCATTGAATATGCACC
>JAGGCT020004092.1:192429-199929 GCA_017654935.2 Phymorhynchus buccinoides | reverse complement strand
TGTGTCAGTGGGTAATTTATCACAACAAAACTACATGTAAATTTCATTTGACTTATACATATATTTATCAGGCACACATGTACACTCATGCGCACACATGTGGGCTACGAAACGCGAATGTGTGTGTGTGTGTGTGTGTGTGTGTGTGTGTGTGTGTGTGTGTGTGTGTGTGTGTTATGTATACCTGAAACAAAGGCTGAAGAAGTTATATTTTCTTGTGCAGGTAAATTATTTCTTTGCCTTTAAAATATAAAACAAGAAGTGAAAACGCCCCCTACATTCATGCGCTGGGGATGAGCTTTGCACTTAATTAAGAAAGGAAGAAATTAATAGCCATGGATGAGTTCCTAAAAACAAGAAAACTACAACAACTCAACTAGTTTTTCCATGGGGAAATTTTCAGCACACCAGCAACACTAGAGCAAAGGCGGCAGCATTCCCATGGGAAACTGAATAAGATGTAAACAAGATTTAAATGTCAGGGTCAGCAAATTTATAAAGGACCGAGACGCGCTCTAGGTCCATGCAGAGCTTCAGGCGATATGATAATGTATACCACAAACAAAATTAAAAACTCAAGGTCAAAGTTCATTGTAAAGGAAAATGGCTACTGTTTGGGACACAGTAGCTTTATGTCATACAGTACTCTTCAAAATTTGGAACAAATGTATACAGCTGTTTATAAGATATAACAACATACAAGGAAGAAACACGGTCAAATGTCAAGGACACCCAAAGGTTGTTAATACTTTAAATAATAATGTCAGGTATGTGCAACACCTTGAGCTATTGATCAACTTTTTGAAATTTGGGGACTAAAAATGCGAAAATCTGAAAAATATGTCCTAATCATACAAACTATTATGCTCAAGGTCAAAGGTCAAGGTCAAGGTAATGAGGGTAATACATAGTTAACATATAGAATCGCCATAAGCCAATATACATACTTACCAAAAAATTTGACTGCAGCTGCAAAGGTGCGAAAAATTTGACTACCCCCCTCCCCCCCAAAAAAAAGTGTTCAAGGTCAATCTTCAATGTCAAAGTCAACAAGGTTGTAATTTACCTTTAACTGCCTTCTGTTTCAGTTAATGTACCCTTTTGCACAGTTTGAATCAATTATTTACTGCAGTTTACAATATATTTCTGGGAAAAACAAAGTCAGAAACAACGAGAAAAAAATAAATAAAAACATAGTCCTCCTTCTGTCTGTGGCAGAGGACACAAATAACAGAACATAGATTTAGAAGAAAAAAAGGTTAATGAGATTTGTCTAAAACGGAGAATTAAGCTAATAACATTTCAAATTTCTAGCAACAGTAGACTTTGATTTGTGATGTATTGAAAAAAGTCATATTTCATGAATTTTACCAATTTTACAAAACTGGTTGATTTCGTTACCATGGTGATCGTTTCGTTTGTTACCGGGTGATCACTACTTTGCCTTGTTGTGTTTGACGCATGCATGTGATTAGTCATCCCAACAATCAGAACTCTAGGCTTCTTAGTTATTTCATTACAACTCTTCAAGAACAGTGCATTTTGTTCACTTTTTCGATGTTATTTTATTTCCTCAATCTCACCTTGTTTGATGCAGGCACTGTATTCAAACCACAAAGCAGACAGTCTTGTATTACTGTTTGTGGATAGAGTTAAGGTAGTAAAAGAAGACACCCTAAATTATAAATCGTTAATGTGTGTTGTTGGAGCTTGGTAAAATTCTAAACTTTGAACATGTAGCAAAAAGCTTAAAATGACGCAAAATTACCCCAATTAAACAAACTTTAAATTGCTACAACTCGGAAATTATTTGAGCTACAGTCTTGATATTTTGCACATTTTCTAATCTCAACAAGTTCTTTACATGGACATACTTTTTAAAACTGCATTTTAGAAATCAGTTATTGCCTGGTACCACCAGGTCACCAGGTCATTTGCTTGGTAGTCGATTTTCTATAGTATTATGATTTTGGGGGACACATTTCTATACCAATTGTGGAATAGGCCCTACCAGTATCAAATTCAGCATTCAGCTTGACACACTGACTCACTGACATTGTATTCGATAGAGCACATCTGTCGTAGGGTAAGACGGGGTAAAACGCCCATGGGCGGGTAAGAAGCCCAAGCCAATCATCTCATGAAATAAAGGAAATTTCAGTCACATTTTGCCCATGAGACGAGTGTTAATGTTTAGCATTCGTCTGATGGGCAAATTTGACTGAAATTTTATGTATTTCATGAGATAATTGGCATGAGCTTCTTACTCGCCCATGGGCTTTTTACCCCGTCTTCACCTATAGTTCTTAGATTCATGAAGAAGTGTATTCTGTTTGTGAGAATATCCAGCATAGCCATCCATAGGACAAGAAAACATATCTTGACCTTGATGAAATACTTGACGGGATCTATTTATGGATATAAGTATATGGAGAATTTTTTGTGTTCAAATATCGTTTAGTTTTTGAATGACATTAGCTTGGGTCCAAAGCAAAGTGGTAAGGAGAGTTATTCTGCAATGACTCTTTGTTCTGCAGCGTTTCTAGCGCTAATTCACCTAAAGTCCCCATGTCCAATAGAGTGGGGATGATGTCTGGGCAAGTTATCTCCATGAAAACAATTCACCTAAAGTCCCCATGGCCAATAGAGTGGGGATGATGTCTGGGCAAGTTATCTCCATGAAAACAATTCACCTAAAGTCCCCATGGCCAATAGAGTGGGGATGATGTCTGGGCAAGTTATCTCCATTAAAACAACTCACCTAAAGTCCCCATGGCCAATAGAGTGGGGATGATGTCTGGGCAAGTTATCTCCATGAAAACAACTCACCTAAAGTCCCCATGGCCAATAGAGTGGGGATGATGTCTGGGCAAGTTATCTCCATGAAAACAATTCACCTAAAGTCCCCATGGCCAATAGAGTGGGGATGATGTCTGGGCAAGTTATCTCCATGAAAACAATTCACCTACAGTCCCCATGGCCAATAGAGTGGGGATGATGTCTGGGCAAGTTATCTCCATTAAAACAACTCACCTAAAGTCCCCATGGCCAATAGAATGGGGATGATGTCTGGGCAAGTTATCTCCATTAAAACAACTCACCTAAAGTCCCCATGGCCAATAGAATGGGGATGATGTCTGGGCAAGTTATCTCCATTAAAACAATTCACCTAAAGTCCCCATGGCCAATAGAGTGGGGATGATGTCTGGGCAAGTTATCTCCATGAAAACAACTCACCTAAAGTCCCCATGGCCAATAGAGTGGGGATGATGTCTGGGCAAGTTATCTCCATGAAAACAACTCACCTAAAGTCCCCATGGCCAATGGAGTGGGATGATGTCTGGGCAAGTTATCTCCATGAAAACAATTCACCTAAAGTCCCCATGGCCAATAGAGTGGGGATGATGTCTGGGCAAGTTATCTCCATGAAAACAACTCACCTAAAGTCCCCATGGCCAATGGAATGGGATGATGTCTGGGCAAGTTATCTCCATTAAAACAAATCACCTAAAGTCCCCATGGCCAATAGAATGGGGATGATGTCTGGGCAAGCTATCTCCATTAAAACAACTCACCTAAAGTCCCCATGGCCAATAGAGTGGGGATGATGTCTGGGCAAGTTATCTCCATGAAAACAATTCACCTACAGTCCCCATGGCCAATAGAGTGGGGATGATGTCTGGGCAAGTTATCTCCATGAAAACAATTCACCTAAAGTCCCCATGGCCAATAGAATGGGGATGATGTCTGGGCAAGCTATCTCCATTAAAACAACTCACCTAAAGTCCCCATGGCCAATAGAGTGGGGATGATGTCTGGGCAAGTTATCTCCATGAAAACAATTCACCTAAAGTCCCCATGACCAATAGAGTGGGGATGATGTCTGGGCAAGTTATCTCCATGAAAACAACTCACCTATCCCCATGACCAAAGAGTGGGGATGATGTCTGGGCAAGTTATCTCCATGAAAACAACTCACCTAAAGTCCCCAATGGCCAATAGAATGGGGATGATGTCTAGGCAAGCTATCTCCATTAAAACAACTCAACTAAAGTCCCCATGGCCTATAGAGTGGGGATGACGTCTGGGCAAGCTATCTCCATTAAAACAACTCACCTAAAGTCCCCATGGCCAATGGAATGGGGATGATGTCTGGGCAAGTTATCTCCATTAAAACAACTCACCTAAAGTCCCCATGGCCAATGGAATGGGGATGATGTCTGGGCAAGCTGTGTCCATTAAAACAACTCACCTAAAGTCCCCATGACCAACAGAATGGGGATGATGTCTGGGCAAGTTATCTCCAATAAAAAAACAAAAATCAAGCCCAGTTTTATGCATTAATTGATTGCCTCATTTCATATCTTAGAGGTTATATGAAACATGACAAACCGCTCTCTCTCTCTCTCTCTCATCTCTCGTCTCTCCCATCTCTCTCGCGATCATCTCCTCATCGTCTCTCTCTCTCTCTCTCTCTTCTCTCTCCCCCCTCTCGCTCTCTCCCCCCCACCCCTCTCTCTCTCTCTCTCACTCTCTCACCTCTCTCTCGCTCTCTCTCTCTTCTCTCTATCTCCCTCCCTTCAAACTTCCCAAATTAATGTGGGCATAAACGTAATGTTTGTTTTAAGTAGAAATGTTCTTAAACAATTCACTTAGTATTGCCAAACATAAATAGATTTGCCCATGAGTGAAAATCTAGCAATTTTAACTGAATAAAACCAATTTACGCACATAATACAACAATATTCTTGACTGTTATTTATGAAAAGTTACTTTTGGTAAACTAAAGTTGGTTTGAAAAAACTTCTGAAAATATAGATTAATTGAACTAAAAAACATCAAAACGCTACACTCACACACGCAACCAAAAATGGACAAACAAAGGTGAAATAAACACTACACACGGCGAATAAAACCAAATTTTCGTCTTTAAAAAAGACTTTGACGAGGTGAATACAACACACTAAACTTAACAATGACGGCAGCGAATTAAAATATAGATTAACTAAATATTCCTCCCGAAACAGCTGTGGGGAGCACACTGAACTGAAGTGAGGGGGCTACGTGTGTGCGTTCTGTCTGTCTGTGTGTCCGGGTGGGTGTGTGTGTGTGTTGTGTGTGTTTGTGTGTGTGTGTGTGGTGTGTGTGGTGTGCCTTTCATCTTAATGTCTATCCAATTCTCGTTATAGTAGACGGTTGTGTGTCCGTGTGAGAGTACCAGCGTGCAGATTAAGAAGTGTTTCGCCTTCCAGCCAGAACTTCCGAACCGGTCATCATGAAAATTAGCGGGATAATCTCTGGCGGCATTTGTGTTCTTGTTATTGTTGTTGTTGTTAATGTTGCAGTTGCTGTTGTTATTATTGCTGTTTCTTGTTTCACGCTACGGGTGGTGGGTGGTGGGGAGGGAGGGGGACAGTAGATTGGTTGGCTACGTAAAGTAACAGAAAAGGCAGCCCACCTTTACTACCCCAAAAAAGGCGAGGACAAAAAGAGAAAAGCAAAAAAACGAAACAAAAGTCATAATCTGGCTCCTATTACTTTTGAGTTGAACAAATGGTCGATGTACCGAGTTAAACTTAATTACCCTTTCGTCGCCAGCCATTTGCTTAGCCAAAACGTATCCAGTAAACTTACATAGGTAAAGACAATATTATTGTCTGAAATATTGGGGTTTCCTTTACTACATGTTTTAAAAAAAAGTCCTATCCTTAACTCCCAAAATCAAGAACACCAAAATCATTGGATAACAGACGCCGAATTCAAGGTTTTTAATGACACATGGGTGTTAAATCATTGTGGTGAAAAAAATGCGACGTTTGGCGACGAAAGGGTTAAAATAGTAGTGTGATCCCGAATAACTCTTTGTACTAACTATTCTTCTGTTAAATATTGTTTCGCGCCTATGTTTTGTTGTTGCTTGTTTTGGTAGATTGACTTGGTTGTTGTTGTTGTTGTTGTTGTTGTTGTTTGCTACTTTGATTTGTATGTTTTTCCATTTGTAATCTTTTTTTCTTTCTTTTTTTTTGGTGCTGTCGCCATCTTCTGGGTCGTACAGTGGCGATCACAATTTCGCAGCCACACCCCGAGATTGTTCACGGTTCGCAGAATCCGAGACCAGTGCGCAGTTCAAGGGGAGCGAATCTATGTTAGGCCATTCATGAAAGAAAATTTTGTTTGACGGCAGGGTACAATTTATTGTTCATGAAACAACCAGAGCATTACGTTGTATATCTTTTGTTGGACGTTTGTGTTGTATAGATTCAGCCGTATTGGGCTAGATCGTAACAGATTGGACAAAATAAAGGCTCTCTCTCTCTCTCTCTGTCTCTCTCTCTCTCTCTCTCTCTCTCTTCTCTCTCTCTCTCTCTGTCTCTCGTCTCTCTCTCTCTCTCTCTATTTTTTGATTGCTTCTTCATTATTTTTGTGTTGAATATATTGATTTTTTTGCATTGTTTGTTTGAGGGCAAGATGTAAAAAAAGACCATTGTGTGCTTAACTTACTATTTTTACTCTATAAATTTTTTTCGTTCGTTCTCTCTCTCTCTCTCTCTCCTTCTCCTTATCTCCCCCTTCTCTATCTCCTCTCTCTCTCTCATCTCTCTCCCTCTCTCCTTCCTCTCCTCTCTCCTCTCCTCTCTCCTCTCCTCTCCTCTCCTCTCCTCGCTCATCTCATCCATCTCTCCCTCACTCTCTCATCTCCTCTCTCTCTCTCTCTCTCCTCTCTCTCTCTCTCTATACTCAGGTGATCAATTGTGGAAACAACATCCCTCATAATTAAAAAGAACCCAAAACTAGCGTATCTTCCTTTCGCAAAACGTATCACAAGTACATAATGGACAAGTCTTGTTTCATCAGTAATGTCAATGAAGTTTTACTATAAACATCAACCTATGCCAAGCTTCTTGTAAATCTTATAACTGTCTATCTGTATATCTGTCATGAATGTCTCTGTCTGCCTTCACTCTCTCTGTCTCTCTGTCTCTCTCTCGTCTTTTTTTCTCTCTCCCTTCTCTCTCTCTCTCTCGTCTCCTCCTCCTCGTCGTCGTCTCTCTCTCTTCATCTCTATCTCCTCTGTCCCCTCTCTCATATTCCCATGTTAGCATATGTTTTTTTTAGTTTTTTTTGTGGTTGTTGTTTTCTTCCTTAAAAGTGGTTTTATTCTGAAAAATTGTCATTGTCTCAAAATGGTTTCCCTTTTTTCGTACTCAATTTAAACTACCCAATTCAAGTTCACCATTGTTAAGTATTATCCATGTTTGCTTTAAATCCCATTTTTTGATTTCTTTTTCAATTATTTTCATGTGCCAATTTTTGTTCCATTATCTTGACTTGATTGCTTTATGTCAAATTTTCTTTGCTTGATGCATGGTATGATTGTGTGAGTGAGAGTGCAAGGTGCAAAGAAGCTATTGTTGCTTATCCTTTTTACCCTCAATAAAAACAAAAAAAAAAAAAAAAAAAAAAAAGAAAAAAAAAAAAAAAAAAAAAAAAAAATCGTAT
>JAGGCT020004092.1:162393-191929 GCA_017654935.2 Phymorhynchus buccinoides | reverse complement strand
AGTCAATAGGTATTAGAAAGAAAAATCAAAGAGTGAATTTGCTTTATTCTTTGAAAAAAAAAGTATATGTGATGCAATGTAACCACTTCAATAGATATTAGAAAAAAAATCAAAGAGTGGAATTTGAATCATTGATCTTAAGTAGATGAGATTGTTAGTATAAGGGAGGCAGTCCATCTACCCCATAAAGTGTACTCTTTTTTTATATTTTTGCTATTCGCAGGACAGCAGAATTGTCAGTGGATCAGAGGATTAAGATTCCTGACAGAGGATTGGACGTTTACGTCAGAGGTTTTTGACTTTTTATTGGGCGTTATCCTTTGTGTTAAATAGCCTTTAAAGTGATTTCTCACCATTAATTAAGCTTTTTGGTCATGTTGGGAACGATTCAGGGTTGTCCCTCTTCAGTCTGGCGGCTTGATGGCCCCTGTACCGCAAGATTTCAGAAGGATTGGACTTCAGACTATTTGCATGCCTCTATTCTATCGTGGCATGATCCCACGCCCAATCTTTCAGAGTTCCAACTCGCAGCCACACCCAGGCTTGCCTCAGGTCGCAGAATCTAAAACCAGTAGGCAAAGGGAACAAATCTGTATTAGGTCGTCAAAAGGCAACCACCAGAGGAGACACTTGCACTGAGTGAGGGCACATATTTTCAGCCAAAAGTAAATTGCAGTGTCTGAGGGGAGACGGCGCTAACAGTTTGAGAACAGGCATTGCGTGTTCGTTGCGTTTTATTCCAGTTTTTTATCTGCCGTATTTCTGGACTTTAAGGCGACCTGATTATAAAGGCGCACCTCCCCCGAAGTCGGAGTGTGCTTAGGGCCCAGTGACGGGGTAATCAAAAACGATCACAACGTAATGCTTCTCACCCCTAGTGAAGCATTTGATGCCATCGTGTTTAAGCTGCTCGGCTGTGGGATATCCCTGGAGTCTTTTAGCATGGGTACATCAACCCTAGCTGATGATTGTACCCATAGTGTTCAAGGCTTCGGCTGTTGGGAGATCCCTGGAGTCTTTCAGCCAGGGTACATCAAAACAACAACATAAGGCGCCACCCCCCAAAAAATTGGACACCAAATTAGATTTTGTATTCCGTTTTCTGACTATATTATCAGTCATACTATAAGCACAGGGTGTCAGCTTGGGAAAAAAGTAATCGCCTTTTATAGTCAGAAAAATATACGGTATTATTTAAAATTTTGCATTGTTAATACAGACAAACCCCTATTTTACGTCCCTCTGTTAAGCGACAAACATCTCATTTTGAGGCCGGTTTGTTGGCACGATGCATTTTACTATGTAAACGATCCCTCTTAAACGACTCCTCTAAAAACGCGAGTTATGACCGCCATTTTTGTTGGTTTTTACGACTGTGTTGTCGTCTGCATAGATTTCGAGCAAAGGGAAAAAACCACGGTCAAGGGCCTGCCTGAAAGCGGGGTCGCTTACCTTGTCTTTGTAGAAAAGATGGCGGAAAACGTAGGAAAAGCACAAAAAACACTGACTTTGCAAAAAGAAAACCACTGACATTGGACGAGAGTGGAGGTTGATTAACAGAAAGTCGGCGAAGTGAAACTGTTAATAGCTGCCAGTGAAAACCTCAGTCATACGACCCCTCCAATTTACCACTATTTTTCTGGACATTTTGGAAGTCTTAAAAATAGAGGTTTGACTGTATCAGAAATACGGTATTATTAAAATTTTGCATTGTTATATCGCCGTCCGCATGCAAAATAGATGTAGCTCAAAATTGCTCAATTTCGATGTGTTGAACTGAACAGTTGATCTGGACAAGCTGCATCACCTAACAAAGCTGTAAAACAAGAATTTGCAAAGATAAAACACCGATTGTGATGCTAAATTAACACAAAATGACGTAATTTGACCTGAAATGACCGAAATATTGAGTTTTTCATTCTTCGTGTGAAGTGACGTCTTTTGACTTGCGTCTCTTTTGTATGCGGGCGATGATTTGCAAGTCAATACAGTGGAACCTCCCTTATAAGACCTCCCATTATAAGACTCCCTCCCACATAAGACGTACTTCTCTGAGACATTGCCCTTCTTTGTAAGTATTAAAATTACCTCTCTTATAAGACCCCTCCCTTATAAGACCTCATTTTCGATGACTTTTGAAGGTCTTATAAGGGAGGTTCCACTGTATATCGTAATGTGGCCACGATGTGTAACTGGGCTTTCACCCACACGGCGGATTACGATGCGGCCATAGCGGACTACTTTCGGTCGGAGTATTCGGCAGGGTGTGGTCAGCTGACGTTGCGCTACGGCATGAACCCCCACCAGAAGCCTGCCCAGCTGTCCTCCCCTCTTCCCCAACTGCCTCTCACACAGTAAAAGAAAAGAGAGAGGGGGGGTGGAGGGGATGCACTCTACTCTCCCACCAAATGCAAAGACATTCATTGCCAAGTACCCTGCCATGTGTTTTTCTATTTTTAGAGCTTATGTCAGTGATGAGCCAGCATGAGTGATGTCCTTCTCCGAGGGCGCCATCACAACTGTCCACTGACGGCTCCCCAGAGCATACTGATCCCCATGGTTTTGACCCGAACACACCAAGAGCATAGACTGGATAGCTATACAGTGGAACCTCCCTTATAAAGACCTCCCATTGTAAGACTCCCTCCCACATAAAGACCTACTTCCCTGAGACATTGCCCTTCTTTGTAAGTATTAAAATTACCTCCCTTATAAAGACCCCTCCCTTATAAGACCTTGTTTTGGATGATTTTTGAAAGGTCTTATAAGGGTGGTTCCACTGTATTTATTTTTTAAAAATGGTAAATATTATTTATAATTTATTGCCTTTTTTTTCAGTGAAGAATGGCTCCCCAGGTTTCATCAATCTATGTGATGCTCTGAACGCCTGGCAGTTGGTGACAGAACTGAAACAGTCCACCTCTCTGCCTGCTGCCGCCTCCTTCAAGCACGTCAGCCCTGCTGGTTAGTAACTGCGTGTGTGTGTGTGTGCGTGTGCATGTGTTGTATGTGTGTATGTACGTGTGTGTGCGCGTGTGTGTGTGGTGATGTATGATGTGGTGTGGTTTAGTACATATGAGACAATTCTTCCTCTCTGCCTGCCGATGTTGCCTGTAAGCTTGTCAGCCCTGCTGGTTACTATGTGAGGAGAGAGAGAGTGTGTGTGGTGTAAGAGAGAGAGAGAGTGTGTGTGTGTGTGAGAGAGAGAGAGTGTGTGAGAGAGAGAGAGTGTGTGTGGTGAGATGAGTGTGTTTGTGTGTGTGTGTGTAAGAGCGAGAGAGAGAGAGTGTGTGGGAGAGAGAGACTAGAGTTGTGTGTGTGTGTGTGTGGTGTGTGAGATAGAGGAGAGAGAGCGAGTGTGAGAGAGAGAGAGTGGTGTGTGTGAGAGAGTGTGAGAGCGAGAGAGTGAGTGTGTGGGAGAGAGTGTACTAGAGTGTGTGTGTGTGTGTGTGTGTGGAGATATAGAGAGAGAGAGAGATGAGAGAGAGAGTTGTGAAAGAGAGAGAGAGAGAGAGAGAAGAGAGAGTGTGTGTGTTCTTGCATGTGCTAGTGTGTATATACGTACCACAAGTTCGTGTGTGTGTGTGTGTGTGTGAATGCGTTTGTGTGTACCCCTGCGTGCACTTTCATGTTCGTGTGACTGTGAATCCATATTGCATTGTGTTTTGGACTCGCGTGAGGGGTGAAGCAAGAGTTATCAACCTGCTGACTTGTATTTTAGGTATTGGGTACTTTATTGTCACAGAGGCGTCTGAAATTTTGGGTTGCTCCCACTTAGCGCGTCGCAGCCGGAGGCGCGCCACCCCCCTTTTTGGGGGGGGCATGCGATTTTTTGTGACTAATGAGGAAGGAAGGGGTGCGGGGGGGTAAATTTGGACCAAATGACAACTTTTTCGTTGCCACTGGGATTAACGTGTGCTAAGTGCATGGGCACACAGGATCCTCGGTTTATCGTCTCGTCCGATACACTGCTGTCTGAATATGTTTCCAGGGACGGCTGTGGGGACCGAGTTGTCGGCGGCTGAAGCCAAACTATGTCAGGTGGACGATCTCTCTGATTTGTCTCCCTTGGCCATAGCCTACGCCAGAGCTCGAGGTGGAGTTTGTGTGTGTCAAGTCAAGTCAAAAATTTTATTTATAGATGGGAACATTGAATAAGCAAACATACACAAACAATTTTTTTCATCAAGCCATCTAACAAAGACAAAATGCAAACACACACGCACAATACACAAACCATAATTATTGCTTATTTACATAGAAAAAAAGAAACACGGAACAGATAAATATTTACAGTAAAGCTTATGAAAAGCAAAACATATCAACAAATCGTGCCACATATTAAAATGGAAATGGGGGCATGTGTGTGTGTGACTGGTAAAATTCTGTTCTGAATTGAAATGTTGGCTTTTTAAAAAGAATTCTTACCCTACTAAAATTTAACATTAACGCCTTCACTGCCAAACGAAAACAGAAATTATGTATTTTGTTATGAAATTTGAAAGAGACCTATGAGACTCGATCTGAGAAAATGGTCTAGAGATTATATATCTTTCCTGACTTATCTAATCTCCAAAACAACCATTCCAGGGCTATGACGTCAAAAGTTATGACATCCGGATCAATGACATGACACACTATGTAGTAGACACTTGACGGGGCAGAGAAGGGGTTAAATCATGTTGGCATTTACAATTCAAGGAGGAGATGGTTGAAGCTGATGACCATGTTCCTGGAAATTAACACCACAAAAATCATTATCATCATCACCAGTGAAGAGTGGCACAGTGGTAGCACGTTCGCCTTGTGTCAAGTAAACCCGAGTTCGAACCTGGGTACAGGGGATTTTTCCCTCTCACTTTGCACTAGGCCTTACGGTCTGAGCGTGGAGTCTTTTGGATGAGACGATAAACCGAGGTCCCGTGTGCTCATGCACTTAGCACACGTTAAACCCTTCGGCAACGGAAAAAGTTGTCATTTGGTCAAAATTTACACCCCCCCCACCCCCCTTTCATTCCTCATCAGTCGCACAAAAATCGCATGCAAAAAACAAAATTGGGTGGCGCAGCTCTCTTGCTGCGATGCGCTCTCCAGGTGGGGAGCAACCCGAATGTCATGGAGACGCCTCTGTGACTATAAAGTACCTAATACCTGATACATTTATGGGCTGTAGTTTACAATGATCGTGCAATGAATTGTTCTCTTTTTCATCATGTTTCCAGGTTGTTAAACGTAGTTAACCCCTTCAAGACTTCACTGCCTGAAGCAAGCATCAGTACTGGCCTGGGGTTGCCCAGAAAAAAATTATATCAAATAAAAAGTTCAACAAAATTCACCTCTGTCTGTGATTCATTTTCAACAACGTTACTGGTTGATCCAAGTTTAACTTTCACTTAGAAATCGTGGTTACTTGCATTAAAATCAGTAGTATTGGTCTCCTTATTACTATCACTGTTAATGAAAACTTATTGGAGCATTGTGTGAAGACTCGCAATAGGGTCGATTTTTTGGACATTTTAGCATTAACAAATGAAATGAGAATTGCCAAACATAAGTGGAGGGAACGAAGGCTGGAAGAGTGACAAAGAGAAGTAACTCAAAATAACGTGGTTTGGATTGAGAAAACATGGATTCAGACGAGTTTTAGACTCGGAATTCGCTGTTCCGAGAATACTCTGAATTAGGCCCTGACTGGCGTTCTCATGTTCCGAGTATACTCGGAATTCGTCCAGAATGAGTTAAGATATGAACATTGGTAGGATACATTGATGTGTGTTTTGTAATTCGTGGTTTGAACTTTTACATGCTGACAGTCCTGGGATAACCATAGCTGTTGCCAGGACTATCAACGACTAACTAACCTAACATCATCATCAATTATTAGTCATTATCAGTAGTAGAAAAGCAATGCTTTTGGTATTAGGTACTTTATAGTCACAGAGGCGTCTCTGTGAAATTCGGGTTGCTCCCACATGGAGAGAACGTTGCAGCCAGAGGTGCGCCTGCCAACTTATTTTTTGCATGCGATTTTTTTTCTGCTTTTGAACACAAAAGCAGCCTGGGCCTGTATTCACGTTTGAGATAGCATG
Organism: Phymorhynchus buccinoides; assembly: GCA_017654935.2. Lineage (NCBI taxonomy): Eukaryota > Metazoa > Mollusca > Gastropoda > Neogastropoda > Raphitomidae > Phymorhynchus > Phymorhynchus buccinoides. The sequence continues at coordinate 185,840 of JAGGCT020004092.1, read as the reverse complement.
AGACTTAGCATGATGCTAACTTAGAAGCTCTTCCAATGTCCCATAGGATTTAATAGGACTTTTGGAAGAGCTTCTAAGTTAGCATGATGCTAAGTCTCATGCTATCTCAACGTGAATACAGGCCCTGTATAGCAAATTTTGTGTTACACAGAGTAAGGGACAATTCAAAGCACAAAATAATTTTTTACAGATTAAATTATTACTTGATGAAATTTTTTTAAAACTGTACATGCATGAAAAAAAATCACATCTTTGCTTGACCTCTAGGTCATTGTGTGAGAAGAGATAGCCATTGATAAGGATGTTGATGCACATTCACAATGGATGCTCCTGCTTTTCCAGGATGTCCCTGAAGTTCAGGATTTTTTGGTCGAGGATGTCCTGAGGTTCAGGATTGTTTATATTGCCTGGAGCTGGCGTCACCGGATAACGAGAATTTGAGAAGATGCAGTTTGCTGGTTATGGAGGTCATGAAGTTTAACCAGAAGTGAAAGTGCAACGAGAGCCTGTCAATTACATTGGAAACTGTTGTTTCCCTTCAGCTTCCAGGCGGCATTGCCCCCCGGAACCCCCAGGAGAGGCACTGTCCCTGCACTCCACCAGGGCCTGGGCGGTCCCTGGACCCCTGCCTTGCAGGATTTTTTTTTTATTTCCCAGGAGCACCCATGCATTTCAGGTTCATGCTATGGTGTGATTATATATTATTGATTTGTGACAGGCGCTGACAGAATGTCGTCGTTTGGCGATTTCATCGGTTTGTCGGATGTGTGTGACGTCATGACGGCAAAGATCATTTCCAGAGAGGTGGGTGACATGGGGTCTGTTTATAGTAACGTGCAATGGAATGCAGCATTCAGCAATCTTGAAATTCACCAGATAAGCCTACGCTATAAAAGCAACAAACGAAACAAAACACACACACAAAAACATCCAGCACCTCCCCCTCTCACTCCCCCTACCTCAACCCCCAGCTAATAATAATAATAATAATAATTACAGTGGAACCTCCCTTATAAGAAAGACCTCCCATTATAAGACTCCCTCCCATATAAGACCCTACTTCTCTGAGACATTGCCCTTCTTTGTAAGTATTAAAATTGCCTCCCTTATAAGACTCTCTCCCTTATAAGACCTCATTTTGGATGATTTTTTTAATTATTAACTCTATTTAAAGAACTGTCCCATATGGTTCTTCGTAACCGAGAGGACGTAAAACATTAACATTCGATGAATTTTGAGGGTCTTATAAGGGAGGTTTCCACTGTAATAAGTATTATACCTATGAGGACGGTGTGTGTGCACGCATGTGCATGCGTTTGTGTTGCAGGTATCTGATGGCATCATCGCTCCAGGCTATGACCCCGAGGCTCTTGAAATCCTGAAGAAAAAGAAGAACGGAGCCTACTGCATTCTGCAGGTGAGTCTAAAAGTGGAGATGGTATTGTTTTTGCGGAATCCAAAAAAATCCCTGTATTTTTGGTATTATTAAAAATTGGGACTTTTCTGGTGTTGCACTGCCTCCGGCCATTGCATGCCTCCAGGATCGTTCCCACCATCTTTATATCTACTAGTGCTAATGTCCCATTATGTGTCTGTTCCAGATCGGAGGACGTTAAACAGAATTTCTTCTTTCCGGGGAGCAACAATTGAATACAATTTGTTGTCTAAAAGGGAGAAACTCTTGTGCTTTAAAAGTAGCAAATTTTTCTTTAAAAAAAAAAGAAGTCAACAATGATAGCAATCAAAGCAGTAGCAGAACTGAAGAAGATCAGTAAACGATCAGATTGTTACTGTTGAACCTTGTCTAACTGGCACCCCGGTATTGCAGACACCCTTTTAACCCTTTTCAATGCCAGCCATTTTTTCAGCCCAAACCTTTCCATTAAACTTAACCTGGGTAGAGAAAAAGATTTCATCTGCAATATTTGGGATTCCTTTGTGACATCCATAGAATAGGACCTATTCTTACCTCCCAAAGTGAAGAACATAAGGTCACTAGATACCAGACCCTCATTTGATGCCTTTTAGTGACATGGGTGTTAAATCATTGTGGTGCCAAAGAGGCGACAGTGGTGATGAAAGGGTTAAAGACCCAATTGACCCGGCAGATTTAAGTCCTTGGGTTTTTTTCGGGTAGGTGTGACCCTCATACAAGTTCAAAATGAGGTTGTTCTTTAAAGTGTCTCATTTTCAATGTGGGGACATTTGTATGGGAGTCAATCTGGGTCCTGAAACATACATTTCTATACCAGCGAGAGAGACATGAAACCCGTGATTTTAACTCATTGATGTGGTGGGTCTTTAACACCAGGACAATTTTAGTCTCTCTCTTCTTTTACTCGTTTATTACTGAAAGTGTTTATTCTGGTACTGCGATCATCTTCAAATTGTCGACAGTTTTGGTCAGTCTGCTGGGTTTTCGCAATACTGAGGTATACTAGTGATGTTGATATGCAATGAAAATTTCAAAATTTAGATTACGGAATATTGGTCATGCATTATACAAGATCGCTCATCATGCTTAGAACTAGAAGTCCAAAAAATGTTTAGTATCATTTGGGGACCTTTCGACTTGAGCATTTTGTGGTGCTTAAACAACTACCCTCCATAATTTTTTTAGCGCTCTCGACAAAAACAAAAACAAAACACTTAGACTTTTGACATAACCCTTTCACAGCATTGCGCTTTTTCCAACCCCACCCTGGTTGTTGCAGATGGATGCTGGGTACCAGCCTCCGCTGATGGAGACGAGGACGATTTTTGGACTGCAGCTGCAGCAGCGACGAAACGACGCCATTATCGATGACAGCCCTGCTGCAGAATGTTGGTGACTGACAAGAAGGAGGTATGTGTGTGTGTGTGTGTGTGTGAATCAGGCGATGAAAGAATTCTGCGTTTCGCGGACAAACTCCGCTGAATTTTTTCAAAACTTTCCGCAACAAAAATAATAATCCAGCGTGATTTAAAGAAAAAAGAAAAATGTTTGTACTAGAAGTAAAGGACCGATCTTGCCGTATTCTTATATACTACAAGTCTCTATTTGGCGATTTATCAAACTGGTTAACCGGAAGTCGCTTTAGCTCACTCGCTTCATTTGTGCGAAGGAAGGCGAAATGAGTACCTCCCGCTCAACAAAAGTACCGATGTTAGATGAAAATGTGGGTGGAAGGATATTTGTGCCGACCAATCATTTTGGAATAGATTAGCGCTCCCCTCCCCGCTGAACAAAACTTCTGACGTGAGTTAGGTGAAAAGTTGGTTGGAAAAGCTTTTTGGGGCAATGCAGAATGCCCCCCCTCAACAAAACTTCGGACGTTAGGTGAAAATCCGGGTGGAAGGATTTCTCGGCTCAAAAAATCTCCTCTTTTTTGATCTTCATTCACTTTCATTTGCCTGATGAATGTGTCCATTTCTATTACCATATTTTTTCGGACTATAAGGCGACACCTTTTTTATAATGCGCACTAAAAAAACCTCAAATTTTGCGCAAAAGTCTGACTGTTATACTTTCTAACTGTATTGTTAGTCATGTTAATTATAAGGTGCTCCCCCGCGGGCTTCCACCTTGTCGTGGTTGGGGAGCTTTAAGCTAAGAGTAGCCCCCAATCGTCCCCATTTTTCATTCTCTCCATCCTCATTTACAATTTATGACATGCCAGTTGGCTTTGTTTATATATGTTCACTGGCTTTCACGCGTGAGACCTTACAAACTTGAGTGGGCACATGTTGCCCATTCTGCAGTGCATATTTGCCTATATGGCATTTTTTAAAAACGTTTTTCTTGACTAGGATGTGTTTGTTATCCTTTTTTACTGTTTTTTAAAACCTGGATCCGATAAAATAGAGTAGAGTGGCTCAACGTTTCCTTTGCCCTGTGTGAAATTGTGAGCTATAGGGTACAATGATGAAGATGCCATGTCGTGAATTGTTACTGGTTTTTGTTGTTGTTTTCAGGTTTTTGGACGTTGCTTAAGAATCCTGATGGTTGTGTTTTGTTATACGTGGTCGACTTTTTCTATGGTGACAGTCCTGAGATAACCATAGCTGTTGATGGAACTATAACAGACAAACTAACTAATTATAAGGCACAGGGGGGTGTGTGTGTTTGTGTACGTGTAGTTGTGTCACAGCACACGAAACGCTGCTTTTATTGATGAGAGTCTGCAGCAGAATGTGGTCACTGATAAGAAGGAAGTATGTGTGTGTGTTTGTGCGTGCACATGCACATTCATGTATACAAGCTTTGTGCGTCAGCATGTATGTTTTCAACACTTTCTCCGTAAGTGGTTTAGAAATGTTACTGCACTTTAAGTTTTGCACTAAGAATTTAAATTTTGACATTAACTGTCCTTGAAATGTTCTTCTAAAGCCTTGAAAAACTTCTGGACGATTGCTGCTGTTTTATTTTCCCTCCCCAAGAAATCAGGGATTTTTTAAATTAATGTTTGTTTTATTTAAACATCTGTTTATCTAAAGCTAAATGTTCTTAATAATGAATTTTCAACAAGCATGTTGTGAACCAGTGAATCTTTTTCGGGTGTCTGTTGTATTGGCCATTGCAAGTAGGGTTATTAACGCCCTTGACTGCAAGAGTTAAGCATGTTGTTGGCTCAGTATCCAAAAGGGCCTTCACTCTTGCAAAAGGCAGTTCATAGGAGACATTCAAGTGGCCTCAAAATAGGGTTCTCTTAGGCGAGAGTTACCTAACCTTTGTTTGCTCAGTACTCAAGCATCTATCCTCCAAGGGCATTCACTCTTGCAAAAGGTGTTCTTTGCAGTGGCCAATATACATGTCATGTCCATTGTAAATCCTTTAACCCTTTCACCGCCAAAGAGTAACATTTTAGCACCACAGTGATTTAAAAACCTATGTCACTAAAAGGCATCAAGTTAGGGTCTATTATCCAAAGACCCTCGGTATATTCTATTGTCTTAGATTTGGGAAGTCGGTTGTCAAACAGGAATCGTTCTGACTGTCAATAATGCAGATGGATTTTGTTCTCTACCCAGGTAAATTTAATGGAAATTTCCTGGGCTGAAATATGGCTGGCGGTGGAAAGGGTTAACATCATTTTTTTCAGTAACTGCAGGCATTAGTATTATTTTTTGTGTACGTGTGGTGACAGATCCCTGAAGCAGCCAAGCGTGATCTGATCGTGGCTTCCATCGCTCTGAAGTACACCCAGTCCAACTCTGTCTGCTACGCCAAGAACGGGAAGGTAGGTATCTTCTTCTTCTTCTTAGTTCGCCTCAGACAGTTTCCTGTCATATGCGCGTAGATGCGTCATGCTGCCGTTATGCGCCTAAACTAAGGAAATAGTTTAGGCCCAGGACATGATTGTCCGAAACATTCGGCTGAAAGAAAAGTCTTTTGTAAGAATTTATAGAAAAAAAAGTCAGGAGAATGGACCAGTAAGATAGAAATATAGCAGATTACAGTAAGGCAAGGTCAAAGAGAGTGACAGATCGAGAGGAAGTTACAAGCACAGAACCTTCCAGTGAGGTTGGCGAAACTATTTGTGCGAAAGACCCCCCCCCGGTATCCCCACAGGGAAGCAGGTAGGTACTACACTGCATCAAACATTAAGTTTATTGTCTCGTACGGGAAATTTATCATACTGCATCAGTTCTATTTCATCTGATTTCTGTCTCCCCGGATCTTCAAACTGTTCTTTCATCTTTTCTTACAAATAGATCTGTCTTTTGAATGTTCCTTTTTTCTCTGATCTATCGGACAATTTATTTACATGCCAAAATTCACTTCTTTTTATTGTTCAACGCATTGGACGTCCAGGTCATCTCCATTTTTTTAATGCAGCACTTTGGTTTTATAGGCAGAGTGTTTGTGTGTTTCGTCAGGTGATTGGCAATAGGGGCGGGGCAACAGTCCCGCATTCACTGCACCCGCTGGCTGGCGACAAGGCAGACAACTGGTTACATGGGTTTTTGTGTGTGTGTGTTTTTCTGTTCTGTTCTGATGCGCACCTTTTATCATAACCATTACAGACCTGTTTACTCTTTTTGAGTAGTATTCTACTCAATTTGGACGTCTACTACTCTTCAAAATTGAAAATAGTGCTCTAATTACAGTGGAACGTCCTTTATAAGACCTCTCATTGGTAAGACTGCCTCCCATAATAAGACCTACTTCTCGTGAGACATTGCCCTTCTTTGTAAGTATTAAAAATGACCCCCCGTATATAAGACCCCTCCCTAAAACGACCTCATTTTAGGATGAATTTTTGAAAGGTCTTATAAGGGAGGGTACCACTGTACTCATTTTCAGTGAACATTGCTTGATGGTTTAACCCTTTACCGGATCATGCTTTTGACTACACGGACACGATGGCGGGGGTCTTCCACGACCCCCTACTCAGCAAAGAGCAAATTCCGAGGTGTTTATCCCTGTCCGGATGGCGGGGGTCTCCCACGACCCCTACTTGTCAAAGAGGCACCATGTGTTTATCCCTGTCCGGATGGCGGGGGTCTCCCACGACCCCTACTCAATGCACTGCAGTGCTCTTTAAAGTAGGGGTCGTGGGAGACCCCCGTCATCCGGACAGGTATATCAAAATTACGCGTCTTATTACGTCATTTATATTTTATACACATTAATGAAATTTAACACACTTAAAGCCATTTACGTTTTTGACAAGTCATGAAATTTCATGAAGATTGCTTAAATAGTTTTAGAGATTTAACATGTTTTGTGTGTCAAGGGGTCGTGGGCGACCCCAGAAGTCCGGTAAAGGTTAATGAAGAGGACTAATTTCACACCCAAACTACTCATTTTCAGCTACCCAGACTACTCAAGACTTGTGTAGGGGGTAAACAGGTCTGTAACAAAAAGGCAATGAAGCGTTGTATCCAAAGATATTCTAAAAGGGTAAGATGGATTACTTAAAAGCTTGGCGAACCGGGCTGATTAGAGTTATCGTTAGTGCAGACGTGTACACTATTCACAGTGGAGGCTATCCAAAAACTCGGACTGGAACTTGAACGGAGAATTTAACTGGCCTATCGATGTGTAAAATGTCTCACGTTTCAAAGGGGGACATAACCAGTGTTTCTGTCCTCGCTACTCATATAGGGAAAAGAGACCGGATGTTTATCTTCCCCTGTACAGTCTTTGGTTGTACTTCTGTGATTCTTATCATCCTTTAAAGCTTCCTTTTCCGCCATGTCTACTGCATTTCAGGGAGAGTTGAAGCATGAAGTTTGTGGGAAATTAATGTTTACCTAGCGCAACGCCGAGTACCAGTAACGACTAGTAACGGTTACGCCTAGTAACGGTAACGCCTAGTACGGTAATGCTATTGGTAACGCTGAGTACAGCAAATTTGAAGCGATTTGGTTAAGAAACGGTGGAGTTATAAGGCCCCGTTTCGCGTTGGCGCTGCTTTGAGAGTGATGCACTCTCCCTAGTAACGGTAACGCCTAGTAACAGTAACGCCAAGTACTGGTAACGCTGAGTACAGCAAATTTTGAAGCGATTTCGTTAAGAAACGGCAGAGTTATAAGGCCCCGTTTCCTGTTTGCGCTGCTCTGAGAGTGACGCGCTCTCCCGATTGTCTTCAAATTTGATTTGCTGCCAGGCTTTGCCCCGGCCACAGCAAGCCTGACAGCAAATTTGAAGCGATTCGGTTAAACAAACGGCGGAGTTATAAAGCCCCGTTTTGCAGCATGCTGCTGTTATGCGCCTAAGTAATCGATTCGCTTCCGGTTTGGCACATTGATAGTCACCGTCCCTGGTCATCTTCCTGCCAAATTCGCGCATTTGCGAAACCGCGTAAATGATACGCGTTTCCATTTTCCAAACCGCCTCGGTTGCCGTTGCCATCGCCCCGTTAGGGCTCACAGCAAAATTTGAAGCGATTCGGTCGAAAAACCGGCGGAGTTATAAGGCCCGTTTCGTGTTTCAGACACACACACACACACACACACGGACAGTTGGCTTTTGACTATATGATTTTTAGGGACGTCAAAGGAGGAGACACACAAGATCATATATATACCATTCGGTTGCTTGTTCTTAAAGGGGGGCACCCTATGGATGAGTTTTTGCAAGAAAAAACATCGAGATCACCATGAAAAAACACTATTTACAGAGATAGCAACATTCAAGGCTTTACTCTGGTTTCCTAGAAAATCAAACCGTTAAAAACGTGATTTTTCCTTGGCGGAGGTGTTGGAAGTCAAATTCTTTCACTGTAAGAAAAGGCGTGTGCCGTCTCTTTTGTAATGGCGACCAAATTGTTTGCACGATTTTTTTGCAATGCAAGCCTTTTTGTTTATCTTTTTTTTAATTTTTTACGCAGTTTATCTAAAAGAGTTTCGCTCACAACAAAGGAAATAGCTTCAATTTTTTTTTTTACTGGGGGGAGAACCACCCCCCCCCCCCCCAAAAAAGAACAAGCTTAAACCACAATGGGTTTGGCCCCCACCCACCCCATCCAAAATGGCTTCTCTCTCCGGCATCTCCGCCAAGGAGGAATCGCCGATTTTCACGGTTTGATTTCTAGGAAACCAGAGCAAAGCGAGTGTTCCGATCTTTGAAAAGGCTGTCTTTCTGATGATCTCAACGTGTTCCTTGCCCAAAAACTCATCAGGGTCCACCTTTAAAGTTAACAGACTTGTGAAATGGTTTCAGGTGGTTGCGTCACCACCCCAAAGTGCTGGGGATGAAGTTCAGGAAGGGAGTGAAGCGCGCTCAGATCTCTAACGCCATCGACAGCTACGTCCTGGGAACTGTGGGACAGGTGCTCTCCCTTAGCTTTTTTTTTTTTCTTTTGCTCTCGTTTGTCTTTAATTTTTTCCCACCACCTCCCTGAATTTTTGTTTTCCTTTTCTTTCTTTCTGCCTTTTCTTTTGTTGTTTTTGTGTGTGCACTCTCCTTTTTTTTTTCATTTGTATAGTGATTTTTGGTGTTTTTAGTTCTGTTAGGCCGTGTCCAGACCTGTTTTACTCTACTTCTTTTCGAGTAGTATTCTACTCATTTTGAACCACTACTACTCTTCAAAACTGAAAATAATCCTCTTTAATTCTTGATTGCTACTCATTTTTAGTGAACATTATTTGATGGTTTGATGAATAAAACTACACATTTTGCACCCAAACTACTCATTTCAGCTATCCAGACTACTCTAAAGACTTGTGTATGGGGGTAAACAGGTCTGCCGTTGTACAGCACACATAAGCGGATATTCCATGCGGAAACCCGTGCGCTATCTAATAAGTAAGTTAAAAGAAAAGAAGGGAAAAGATTTGCGCTCGTGTCCGAATTTCCCCTATATGCCCCCCCCCCCTGTGCAAACTTTTATCCTTCTTTCTTCCACTTATTTAGGGTTTTCCATACGGAACTTACGCGTCCAATGTGAACCAGGCCTTAGTGTCACAGGAATTGGGTTTACAATAATAGTTCGATGTAGAGATTTTTTTGGGTTATGAATTTTCTTTTTCCAGAAGGGTGAGTTGGACTGTTGTGGATGATGAACTATGGTTTAAAAAAAAAGAAAAAGGGAAAGGATTATCCAATTAAAAGGTACATAACTCTTGTCAAAGTCACCTATAGCATCATCTTCTGCGTTTCCAGACCATATGGCTATAATGGGTAAGGTACATATGTGTCCGTTTTCACTGCTCTCCCTACAGCCGACACATGATTTTGGAGGAGCTCAAAAGGAGAAAAGTTATTTGGAAAATTTTTTTTGGGGAAAAAAGGCAGGAGAATGGGCCAATAAGTCAGAATAGTTATAGTAGATGATAGAAAGCCAAAGGGAAAAGGCAGAGTCAAAGAGAGTGTGCAGATTAGAGGAAGTTACAAGCACAGAACTTCCTGAAGGTGGGGGGAACTATTTTATGAGAGCCACCGCAACCCCCCCCCCCCCCCCCGCCCCGCCGAGTTTTTACTTTAAGAACATTTATATAGCGCTTCACCTTTAAGCTCTAAGCGCTCCCCACACAGAGCATGGCATCAATGAGCGACCTTAGCTGACTCTTTTGACCACCGATGGCCTATCACGCTATCTATTTTCTTAGTTGGGCGTAGTGATAGAGAGCCCTAGAGAGGACTCTCTTTCACTACGCCCAACTAAGAAAATGAGAGCGTAAAAAGCATCTGGTGGTCAAAAGAGTCAGCTAAGGTCGCTCATTTGATGCCATGCTCCCTGTGGGTGAGCGCTTAGAGCTTAAAGTGAAGCTCTATATAAATGTTCTTAAATAAAAAACCGGGGGGCGGGGGGGGGGGGGGGGGGGTTGCGGGGGCTCTCATAAAAATAGTTCCCCCCACCTTCAGGAAGTTCTGTGCTTGTAACTTCCTCAAATCTGCCACTGCTTCTTTGACTCTGCCTTTTCCCTTTGCTTTCTATCATCTACTATACTTTCTGACTTATTGGCCCATTCTCCTGCCTTTTTCCGACCCCCCCACCGCCCAAAACGGTGGGTTGCAGGGGTAGTTTATCCCCCCCCATATTTCAACCAGCCCTTTTCTCCTTTGAGCTCCTCCAAAATCATGTGTCGGCTGTAGGGAGAGCAGTGAAAACGGACACATATGTACCTTACCCATTGTGGCCATATGGTCTGGAAACGCAGAAGATGATGCTATAGGTGACTTTGACAAGAGTTATGTACCTTTTAATTGGATAATCCTTTCCCTTTTTCTTTTTTTTTAAACCATAGTTCATCATCCACAACAGTCCAACTCACCCTTCTGGAAAAAGAAAATTCATAACCCAAAAAAATCTCTACATCGAACTATTATTGTAAACCCAATTCCTGTTGACACTAAGGCCTGGTTCACATTGGACGCGTAAGTTCCGTATGGAAAACCCTAAATAAAAGTGGAAGAAAGAAGGATAAAAGTTTGCGCATGAAGGGGAAACTCGGACACGAGCGCAAATCTTTTCCCTTCTTTCTTTAACTTACTTATAGATAGCGCACGGGTTTCCGCATGGAATATCCGCTTATGTGTGTACACGGCAGACCTGTTTACCCCCTACACAAGTCTTGAGTAGTCGGGATAGCTGAAATGAGTAGTTTTGGTGCAAAATGTGTAGTTTTATTCATCAAACCATCAAATAATGTTCACTAAAAATGAGTAGTAATCAAGAATTAAAGAGGATTATTTTCAGTTTTGAAGAGTAGTAGTGGTCCAAAATGAGTAGAATACTACTCGAAAAGAGTAGAGTAAACAGGTCTGACACGGCCTAACAGAACTAAAAACACAAAATCACTATACAAAATTGAAAAAAAGGAGAGTGCACACACAAAAACAACAAAAGAAAAGCAGAAAGAAAGAAAAGGAAAACAAAAATTCAGGGAGGTGGTGGGAAAAAATTAAAGACAAACGAGAGCAAAAGAAAAAAAAAAAAGCTAAGGGAGAGCACCTGTCCCACAGTTCCCAGGACGTAGCTGTCGATGGCGTTAGAGATCTGAGCGCGCTTCACTCCCTTCCTGAACTTCATCCCCAGCACTTTGGGGTGGTGACGCAACCACCTGAAACCATTTCACAAGTCTGTTAACTTTAAAGGTGGGACCCTGATGGATGGGTTTTTGCAAGAAACACGTTGAGATCACCAGAAAGACAGCCTTTTCAAAGATCGGAACACTCACTTTGCTCTGGTTTCCTAGAAATCAAACCGTCAAAACGGCGATTCCTCCTTGGCGGAGATGCCGGAGAGAGTAGCCATTTTTGGATGGGGTGGGTGGGGCCAAACCCATTGTGGTTTAAGCTTGTTCTTTTTTGTGGTGCAGTACAAAAAAATTGAAGCTATTTCCTTTGTTGTGAGCGAAACTCTTTTAGATAAACTGCGTAAAAAATTAAAAAGATAAACAAAAAGGTTTGTATTGCAAAAAAATCGTGCAAACAATTTGGTCGCCATTACAAAAGAGACGGCACACGCCTTCTCTTTCAGTGAAAGAATTTGACTTCCAGCACCTCCGCCAAGGAATTAATCACCGATTTAACGGTTTGATTTCTAGGAAACCAGAGTAAAGTGAGTGTTGCGATCTCTGTAAATGGTGTTTTCGTGGTGATCTCGATGTGTTTCTTGCAAAAACTCATCCATCAGGGTGCACCCTTTAAGAACAAGCAACCGGAGGTATATATGATCTTTGTGTCTCCTCCTTTGACGTCCCTAAAAATCATATAGTAAAAAGCCAACTGTCCGTGTGTGTGTGTGTCTGTGTGTCTGAAACCACGAAACGGGCCTTATAACTCCGCCGTATTTTTCGACCGAATCGCTTCAAATTGCTGTGCTGTGAAGCCCTCACGTGGCGATGGCAACGGCAACCGAGGTGGTGTATCATTTGCGCGGTTTTCGCAAATGCGCGAAACGAATTTGGCAGGTAGATGACCGGGGACGGTGACTATCGATGTGACAAACCGGAAGCGAATCAATTACTTAGGCGCATAACAGCAGCATGATGAAAAACAAAGGAAAAAACGGGCCTTATAACTCCGCCGGCCTTTTAACCTCCGCGGTTTCAACCGAATCGCATCAAATTTGCTGTCAGGCGTTGCTGTCACCAGGGCAAAGCCTGGCCTCTCCGGCACTCCTGGCAGCATTTGAAGAAAATCGGGAGAGCGCGTCACTCTCAGAGCAGCGCCAACCAAACGGAAACGGGGCCTTATAACTTCTGCCGTTTCTTAACGATATCGCTTCAAAAGTTGCTGTACTCAGCATACCAGTAAGTACTTGGCGTTACCGTTACTAGGCGTTAGACCCTTACTAGGGAGGCGCGCATCACTCTCACAGCACGCGCCAACGGAGAAACTTGGGGCCTTATAACTCCACCGTTTCTTTACCAAATCGCTTCAAATTTGCTGTACTCAGCGTTACCAATACTTGGCATTACCGTTACTAAGGGCGTTACCAGTTTACTAGGCGTTACTGGTACTAGGCGTTGCGCTAGTAAACATTAATTTCCAGCACAAACTTCAGCTTCAACTCTCCCTGAAATCAGTAGACATGGCGGAAAGGAAGCTTTAAAGGATGATAAGAATCACAGAAGTACAACCAAAGACTGTACAAGGGAAGATAAACATCCGGTCTCTTTTCCCTATATGAGTAGTGAGGACAGAAACACTGGTTATGTCCCTTTGAAACGTGAGACATTTTACACATCGATAGGCCAGTTGAATTCTCCGTTCAAGTTCCAGTCCGAGTTTTTGGATAGCCTCCACTGTGAATAGTGTACACGTCTGCACTAACGATAACTCTAATCAGCCCGGTTCGCCGAGCTCTTAAGTAGTCCATCTTACCCTTTTAGAATATCTTTGGTACAACGCTTCATTGCCTTTTTGTTACAGACCTGTTTACCCCCCCCCTACACAAGTCTTGAGTAGTCTGGATTAGCTGAAATGAGTAGTTTTGGGTGTGAAATTAGTCCTCTTTCATTAACCTTTACCGGACTTCTGGGGTCGCCCACGACCCCTTGACACACAAAACATGTTATATCTCTAAAACTATTTAAGCAATCTTCATGAAATTTCATGACTGTCAAAAACGTAAATGGCTTTAAAGTGTGTTAAATTTCATTAATGTGTATAAAATATAAATGACGTAATAAAAAAATATGACGCGTAATTTTGATATACCTGTCCGGATGACGGGGGTCTCCCACGACCCCTACTTTAAAGAGCACTGCAGTGCATTGAGTAGGGGTCGTGGGAGACCCCCGCCATCCGGACAGGGATAAACACATGGTGCCTCTTTGACAAGTAGGGGTCGTGGGAGACCCCCGCCATCCGGACAGGGATAAACACCTCCCATCCCTTTAGGAATTCGCTCTTTGCTGAGTAGGGGGTCGTGGAAGACCCCCGCCATCGTGTCCGTGTAGTCAAAAGCATGATCCGGTAAAGGTTAAACCATCAAGCAATGTTCACTGAAAATGAAGTACAGTGGAACCTCCCTTATAAGACCTTCAAAAATCATCCTAAATGAGGTCTTATTAGGGAGGGGTCTTATAACGGGGGGTCATTTTAATACTTACAAAGAAGGGCACATGTCTCAGAGAAGTAGGTCTTATATGGGAGGCAGTCTTACAATGAGAGGTCTTATAAAGGACGTTCCACTGTAATTAGAGCACTATTTTCAATTTTGAAGAGTAGTAGACGTCCAAATTGAGTAGAATACTACTCGAAGAGTAAACAGGTCTGTAATGTTATGATAAAAGTGCGCATCAGACAAACAAAAAAAACACACACACACAAAAACCCATACCAGTTGTCTGCCTTGTCGCCAGCCAGCCGGGTGCAGTGAATGCGGGACTGTTGCCCCGCCCCTATGCCAATCACCTGACGAACACACAACACTCTGCTATAAAACCAAAGTTGCATTAAAAAAATGGAGATGACTGGACGCCAGTGAACAATAAAAAACCACCTGGCATGTGATAAATTGTCCGATAGATCCGAGAAAAAAGGAACATTCAAAAGACAGATCTATTTGTAAGAAAAGATGAAAGAACAGTTTGAAGATCCGGGGAGACAGAAATCAGATGAAATAGAACTGATGCAGTATGATAAATTTCCCGTACGAGACAATAAACTTAATGTTTGATGCAGTGTAGTACCTACCTGCTTCCCTGTGGGGATACCGGGGGTCTTTCGCAAAAATAGTTCCCCCACTTTCTGGAAATTATGTGCTTGTAACTTCCTCTAATCTGTCACTCTCTTTGACTTTGCTTACTGTAATCTGCTATCTTTCTATCTTACTGGTCCATTTTCTCCTGCCTTTTTTCTATAAATTTCTTACAAAGATTTCTTCAGCCAAAGACGGACATGCTGGGCCTAACTATTTCTTAGTTAGGCGCATAACGGCAGCATGACGCATCTACGCTCATATGACAGGAAACTGTCTGAGCGAACGAAGAAGAAGAAGAAGATACCTACCTGCCCGTTCTTGGCGTAGCAGACAGAGTTGGACTGGGTGTACTTCAGAGCGATGGAAGCCACGATCAGATCACGCTTGGCTGCTTCAGGGATCTGTCACCACACGTACACAAAAAATAATACTAATGCCTGCAGTTACTGAAAAAATGATGTTTAACCCTTTCACCGCCAGCCATATTTCAGCCCAAAATTTCCATTAAATTTACCTGGGTAGAGAACAAAATCCATCTGCAGTATTGGGGATTCTTCTGTGACATACCTTACTTCCCAAATCTAAGACAATAGAATAGCCCGAGGGTCTTTGGATAACAGACCCTAATTTGATGCCTTTTTTAGTGACATAGGTGTTAAATCGCTGTGGTGCTAAAATGCGACTTTGGCGGTGAAAGGGTTAAAGGTTTACCATGGACACACATGTATATTGGCCACTGCAAAGAAACACCTTTTTGCAAGAGTGAATGCCCTTGGTAGTATGTTTGAGTACTGACCAAACAAGGACATAACTCTCGCCAATAACCTTATTTGAGGCCACTTAATGGCTGCCTTTTGCAAGAGTGAATGCCCTTTTGGATACTGATCAACAAGGGCTTAACTCTTGCAGTCAAGGGCGTTAATAACCCTACTTGCAGTGGCCAATACAACAGACACCCGAAAAAGATTCACTGGTTCACAACATGCTTGTTGAAAATTCATTATTAAGAACATTTAGCTTTAGATAAACAGATGTTTAAATAAAACAAACATTAATTTAAAAAATCCCTGATTTCTTGGGGAGGGAAAATAAAACAGCAGCAATCGTCCAGAAGTTTTTCAAGGCTTTAGAAGAACATTTCAAGGACAGTTAATGTCAAAATTTAAATTCTTAGTGCAAAACTTAAAGTGCAGTAACATTTCTAAACCACTTACGGAGAAAGTGTTGAAAACATACATGCTGACGCACAAAGCTTGTATACATGAATGTGCATGTGCACGCACAAACACACACACATACTTCCTTCTTATCAGTGACCACATTCTGCTGCAGACTCTCATCAATAACAGCAGCGTTTCGTGTGCTGTGCACAACTACACGTACACAAACACACACACCCCTGTGCCTTATAATTAGTTAGTTTGTCTGTTATAGTTCCATCAACAGCTATGGTTATCTCAGGACTGTCACCGCATAAAATTTCGACCACGTATAACAAAACACACATCAATGATTCTTAACAACGTCCAAAAACCTGAAAAACAACAACCAAAAACAGTACAATTCACGACATGACATCTTCATCATTGTACCCTATAGCTCACAATTTCACACAGGAAACGTTGAGCCACTCTACTCTATTTTATCGGATCCAGGTTATAAAAAAAAGTAAAAAAGGATAACAAACATCCTAATAAAAAATATATATAAAAAATGCCATATAGGCAAATATGCACCGCAGAATGGGCAACATGCAACATGTGCCCACTCAAGTTTGTAAGGTCTCACGCGTGAAAGCCAGTGAACAATAAAAAAAAAACTGGCATGTTATAAATTGTAAATGAGGATGGAGAGAATGAAAAATGGGGATGAGGGGCTACTTTTAGCTTAAAGCTCCCCCACCACGACAAGGTGGAAGCCCGCGGGGGAGCACCTTATAATTAACATGACTAACAATACAGTTAGAAAGTATAACAGTCAGACTTTTGCGCAAAATTTGAGGTGTGCGCATTATAAAAAGGTTCACTTGCCTTATAGTCCGAAGAATTGGTAAACATTCATCAGGCATGAAAGTGGATGAAGATCAAAAAAGAGGAAATTTTTTCAGCCGAGAAATCCTTCCACCCGGATTTTCACCTAACGTCACAAGTTTTGTTGAGGGGGGGCATTCCCCCCAAAAAAATTTTCAAACCAACTTTTCACCTAACTCACGTCAGAAGTTTTGTTCAGCGGGGAGGGGGGTTAATCTATTCCGAAAATTTGGTCGGTCACAAATATCCTTCCACCCACATTTTCAGCTAACATCGCCTACTTTTGTTGAACGGGAGGTACGCATTGGTCGCCTTCCTTTGCACAAATGAAGCGAGTGAGTTAAAGCGACTTCTGGTTAACCAGTTTGAGACTCGCCAAATAAAAAAAAAATTACTTGCAGATATAAGAATACGGCAAGATCGGTCCTTTTACTTCTATACAAACTGTTTTTCTTTTTTTCTTTAAATCCGCGAATTATTATTTTTCCCGCTGAAGTTTTGAAAAAATTCAGCGGATTTTCCGCGAAACGCAGAATTCTTTCATGCCTGATTCACACACACACACACACACACACATACCTCCTTCTTGTCAGTCACAACATTCTGCAGCAGGCTGTCATCGATAATGGCGTCGTTTCGTCGCTGCTGCAGCTGCAGTCCAAAAATCGTCCTCGTCTCCATCAGCGGAGGCTGGTACCCAGCATCCATCTGCAACAACCAGGGTGGGGTTGGAAAAAGCGCAATGCTGTGAAAGGGTTATGTCAAAAGTCTAAGTGTTTTGTTTTTGTTTTTGTCGAGAGCGCTAAAAAAATTATGGAGGGTAGTTGTTTAAGCACCACAAAATGCTCAAGTCGAAAGGTCCCCAAATGATACTAAACATTTTTTGGACTTCTAGTTCTAAGCATGATGAGCGATCTTGTATAATGCATGACCAATATTCCGTAATCTAAATTTTGAAATTTTCATTGCATATCAACATCACTAGTATACCTCAGTATTGCGAAAACCCAGCAGACTGACCAAAACTGTCGACAATTTGAAGATGATCGCTTAAAAAAAAAACCAGTACCAGAAGTAAGTAAGAGAGTACCAGAATATAAACACTTTCAGTAGTAACCGAGAGTAAAAGAAGAGAGCGAGAGGATGAAGAAAAGAAGAGATTGCGCCGAGACCTAACTCTAAAATTGTCCTTGGTGGTTTAAAGACCCACCACCCACCCACCACATCACCCCACCACATCAATGAGTTAAAATCACGGGTTTCATGTCTCTCTCGCTGGTAGGAAATATTATTTTGACCAGATTTGGACTCCCATACAAATGTCCCCACATTGAAAATGAGACACTTTAAAGAACAACCTCATTTTGAACTTGTATGAGGGTCACACCTACCCAGAAAAAACCCAAGGACTTAAATCCAGCCGGCTCTGTGGGTCTTTAACCCTTTATCATCGCCACTGTCTCCTCTTGGCACCACAATGATTTAACAACCCATGTCACTGAAAGGCATCAAATGAGGGTCTGGTAAACTAATGACCTTATGTTCTTCACTTTTGGGAAGTAAGGATAGGCCCTATTTTAAGGATGTCACAAAGGAATCCCAATAAAAAAAATTGGCAGATGAAATCTTTTCTCTAACCCAGGTAAGTTTTAATGGAAAGTTTGGGCTGAAAAATGGCTGGCATTGAAAGGGTTAAAAGGGTGTCTGCAATACCGGGGTGCCAGTTAGACAAGGTTCAACAGTAACAATCTGATCGTTTACTGATCTTCTTCAGTTCTGCTACTGCTTTGATTGCTATCATTGTTGACTTCTTTTTTTTTTAAAGAAAAATTTGCTACTTTTAAAGCACAAGAGTTTCTCCCTTTTAGACAACAAATTGTATTCCAATTTGTTTGTCTCCCCGGAAAGAAGAAGAAATTCTGTTTAACGTCCTCCGGTCTGGAAACAGACACATATGGGCCACTAGTAGATATAAAGATGGTGGGAAAGTTCCTGGAGGCAATGGCCGGATGCAGTGCAACACCAATAAAAAGTCCCAATTTTTTAATAATACAGATGATTCCGCAAAAACAATACCATCTCCACTTTTAGACTCACCTGCAGAATGCAGTAGGCTCCGTTCTTCTTTTTCTTCAGGATTTCAAGAGCCTCGGGGTCATAGCCTGGAGCGATGATGCCATCAGATACCTGCAACACAAACGCATGCACATGCGTGCACACACACCGTCCTATAGGTAAATACTTATACAGTGGAACCTCCCTTATAAGGACCCTCAAAATTCATCGAATGTTTAATGTTTTACGTCCTCTCGGCCACGAAGAACCATATGGGACATTTCTGTAAATAGCGTAATAAATTCAAAAAAATCATCCAAAATAAGGTCTTAAGTGGGAGGGAGTATTATAAGTGGGGTAATTTTAATACTTACAAAGAAAAAAAAGGCCAATGTCTCAGAAAAAGTAGGTCTTATGTTGGAGGGAGTCTTAATAATGGTAGGTCTTATAAGGGAGGTTCCACTGTAATTATTTTATTTTATTTTAGCTGGGGGTTGAGGTAGGGGGAGTGAGAGGGGGAGGTGCTGGATGTTTTTGTGTGTGTGTTTTGTTTCGTTTGTTGCTTTTATAGCGTAGGCTTATCTGGTGAATTTCAAGATTGCTGAATGCTGCATTCCATTGCACGTTACTATAAACAGACCCCATGTCACCCACCTCTCTGGAAATGATCTTTGCCGTCATGACGTCACACACATCCGACAAACCGATGAAATCGCCAAACGACGACATTCTGTCAGCGCCTGTCACAAATCAATAATATATAATCACACCATAGCATGAACCTGAATGCATGGGTGCTCCTTGGACATTTTCAAAAATCCTGCAAGGCAGGGGTTGCCCAGACCCCGGTGGAGTGCAGGGACAGCGCCCTTCCTGGGGGTTCCGGGGGGGCAATGCCCTCTGGAAGCTGATCGAAGGGAAACAACAGTTTCCAATGTAATTGACAGGCTCTCGCTGCACTTCCACTTCTGGTTAAACTTCATGACCTCAATAACCAGCAAAACTGCATCTTCTCAAAATTTCTCGTAATCCGTTGATGCCATTCTCCAGGCAATATAAAAAATCCTGAGATTCAGGACATCCTGGACCAAAAAAAATCCTGAACTTCAGAGCAATTCCTGAAAGCAGGAGCATCCATGTAAATGTGCATCAACATCTTATCAATGGCTATCTCTTCTCACACAATGACCTAGAGGTCAAGCAAAGATGTGATTTTTTTTCATGCATGTACAGTTTTAAAAAAATTTCATCAAGTAATAATTTAATCTGTAAAAAAAATTATTTGTGGCTTTGAATGTCCCATTGACTCTGGTACAACAAAATTTGCATATACAGGGCCTGTATTGCACGTTTAGATAGCATGAGACTTAGCATCATGCTAACTTAGAAGCTCTTCCAAATGTCCTATTCAATCCTATAGGACATTGGAAGAGCTTTCTAAATTAGCATCATGCTAAGTCTCATTGCCATCTCAACGTGAATACAGGCCCAGACTGCTTTTGTGTTCTAAAGCAGAAAAAAAACGCATGCAAAAAATAATTTGTCAGGCGCGCCTCTGGCTGCAACGTTCTCTCCATAAGTGGGAGCAACCCAAATTTCACAGCGACGCCTCTGTGACTATAAAGTACCCAATACCAAAAGCATTGCTTTTCTACTACTGATAATGACTAATAATTGATGATGATGTTAGGTTAGTTAGTCGTTGATAGTCCTGGCAACAGCTATGGTTATCCCAGGACTGCCACCGCGTAAAGTTCGACCACTTATTACAAAACAACACATCCAATGTATCCTACCAATGTTCATATCTTAACTCATTCTGGGACGATCCGAGTTACTCGAACAAGAGAAACGCCCAGTCAGGGCCTAATTCAGAGTATCTCGGAACAGCGAAATTCCGAGTCCTTAAAACTCGTTCTCTGAATCCATGTTTTTCTCAATCCAAACCAAGCTTTTTTGGAGTTACTTCTCTTTGTCACTCTTCCAGCCTTCGTCTCACTTATGTTTGGCAATTCTATTTCATTTGTTAATGCCTAAAATGTCCCAAAAATCGACCCTATGCGATATCACAAAAATGCTCCAAATAAGTTTGCATTAACAGTATAGTAATAAGGAGACCAATACTACCTGATTTTATGCAAGTAAACACGATTTATAAGTGAAAGTTTAAACTTGGATCAAACAGTAACGTTGTGAAAATGAATCAAGGACAGGGAATTTTGTTGAACTTTTTATTTGATATAATTTTTTTTTTCCCCTGGGCAAACCCCAGGCAGTACTGATGCTTGCTTTCAGGCAGTGAAAGTCTTGAGGGGTTAACTAGTTTAACAACCTGGAAAACATGATGAAAAAGAGAACAATTCATTGCACGATCAATGTAACTACAGCCCATAAATGATGGTATTAGGTACTTTATAGTCAGAGGCGGTCTCCATGACACTTCGGGTTGCTCCCACCTGGAGCATGAGCGCATCGCAGCAAGAGAGCGCGCCACTTTCCCCCCTTCCCCAATTGTGTTTTTTTGCATGCGAATTTTTTGTGACTGACTGAGCGATGAAAGGGGGGTTGGGGGGGGTTTGTAAATTTGACCAAATGACAAACTTTTTCGTGTACGAAGGGTCGGTTTGTTTTAACAGGGTGCTTCCTTGAAAAAGTTGACACGAGTTGGTTATGTGTGTGTGTTGTGTGGGTTTGACAAATTCTATCTATGAGAATGAGAACCCGGCGGTCTGGGGGAAAATCCTCGGTTTGTTAATTCTCTGATAACGTTATCCTTCAATATTTATAAATATAAATTTCTCTTTGCTCTAGTCATTCGTAATCAAATCTCTCCGTTTTCACTCGCCGTTATGTCTCTCATTGTTTTCTGTTAAATCGTGGGTTCTCGTATATGAGGTTTTGCACATACCCCATTGCTCATAGCACCTCCACCAGCATCGGTGACCGGTCTTTTTACGCATACTAGTCTGCTTGGGTTTAGGCGTTTTGGCTCTCCGTTGCTAAGAAACCAGGGGTGGGAAAGGGACGCCCAGAAACGCCTCACACCAGTACCCGTAAGGCAGGGGCCTCTCTTCCTAAGGTTTTGCGCAAAAGATTGTGTAGTGACGGGGAGTGAGCGGGAAAAAAAAGGAGGGGGGGAAAAAAAAAAAGGAAAAAGGAAAAAAAAAAAAAAAAAAAGGAAAAAAAAAAAAAAAAAAAAAATCACCCTGTTACCCAGGTTTTGAGCGAAACTGGGGGTTGCGTTTAACTTTGTACCAACACAAGGCGAAACAAAGTGCTAACACTTCTATGTGCCATCTTTCACCTGGTGGTGATGCCATGGGTATTGATTTTTGGGTGGTGGGTGCACGTTTTAATTTTTTCCAGGAAACTATGGGTTCATCAGCATCAACAATCTCCCCTCCTGAATTGTAAAATGCCAACCAACATGATTTTTTAACACCTTCGAGCTTCGCCCCGTCCAAGTAGTGCCGTCCCAACACCCCGTCAAAGTTGATGGTCCCACGCCGTGTCAAGTAACGTCCGTAGTGTCTCTTTTCAAGTTCAGGTGTTCTACTCACCACATAGTGTTCTGTTGTCAGTCATATTGAGTTGATTGTGATGTCAAAACCTTTTGAACGTCATTAGCCCGGCCCTCTTGGATGAAATTGGGTTTGTTGTTTTTTGGGATCTGTGGCCCTGGAATGGTTGTTGTGTTTTTGGAAGATTAAGATAAGTCATTATAAAAACTATATTCTCAGACCAGACACATTTTCTCCCAGATCGAGTCTACATAGGTCTATTTCAAATACTCATCTATGATAACAAAAAATACATAATTTCTGTTTTCGTTTTTGGCAGTGAAGTAGTGTTGAATGTGGAAGGCGGTCTGTTTAATGTTAAATTTTAGTAGGGTAAGAATAAGAATCTTTTTAAAAAGCCAACATTTTCAAAATTCAGAACCAGAATTTTTAAATTTTACCAGAGTCACACACTAACACTTGCCCCCATTTCCATTTAATATGTGGCATGACGATTTGTTATGATATATGTTTTGCTTTTCATAAGTTTACTTGGTAAATATTTATCTGTTCCGAGTGTTTCCTTTTTATGTAAATAAGCAATACGGTTTGTGCATTGTTGCGTGGTGTTGTTTGCATTTTGTCTTGTTAGATAGATGGCTCCGCTTTGATTGTAAAACATGTAATGTTTAACTTAGTCAATGTCCATCTTTAAATAAAATTTTGACTGACTTGACACAACTCCCTCGAGCTCTGGTGTGTAGGTATGGCCAAGGGAGACAAATCAGAAAGAGATCGTCCACCTGACATAGGTTGGTTCAGCCGCCCGACAACCGGTAACACAGCCGTCCCTGGAAAACATATTCAGAACAGCAGATGACAGCAGGGCTACCGGACGGAGACGATTTATAAAACGAGAAGATTGTGTTGCCCATGCACTTAGCACAACGTTAATTCCCCAGTTGGGCAACGAAAAAGTTGTCATTTGGTTCCAAATTTACCCCAACCCCACTTCGTTTTTCCCTATTAGTTCACCAAAAAATAGAAGGAACAACAACCCGAAAAACAGGGGGGGGTTGGGGTTCTGGCGAGGACGAACTGGCATGAGACGAAACGACATAGAATGGGATAAGCGTGGGAGCAAACCAAAAATTCAGACGCCTCAGGTGAACATAAAAGTACAAAATACTTAAAATACAAGTCAGCCAGGTTGTAACTCTTGCTTCACCCCTTCACGCGAGTCCAAAACACAATGCAAATATGGATTCACAGCACAC
>JAGGCT020004092.1:153838-161893 GCA_017654935.2 Phymorhynchus buccinoides | reverse complement strand
GACTCTTTTCATCTTAACAGTCAGATAACCTGAAATGTGTAAAGTAAAGTGTGATAATTTTTCGATAACAGCTAACATGGCTGTTTATGTTTATGCCAGACAAGTACATTCTTCACACAGTTTGTCAAAACAGCACCCACACCAACAGCACCCCAAAACACAGCATCAGCCGCAAAGCTTTATTAAACCGATTGTGCACCCGGAGACACTTTTGTTGTTGTTGGTTTTTATTTTGTTTGCTGTTTAATAAAATTTGACCTCAGTTCAAAGCAGCCAATGTCATGTGTTTGACATTGTAAAGCTCGTTAATTACTATCCGTTACGGGAGCAATAGCTGCAATATTGGTATTCTTGCGAAGTTTCACAAATAAAGACAATAAAAATTCAACTGTTTCTTCGTGGAAAGTTGAAAGGCCCGTGTAGGCCTCCTTCCCCTACTTCATCCTATCAGGCATAGTTGAAAGGTATGCGCCCGCATATGTGGTGTAACGGCCCACCTGAGTGTTGGTGATGACTAAACCTGCAGCTAGGCACATCAATACTTGCAAACCGTTCATCTTTACTTTCACGCAGTGATTCCTAGGCCTGTGATTTGTATTGCATGTATGTATGCCATTCAGTCGTTTCCGATCATGGCTGCCGAGATAGCAGAGGGGTAGATGCTAATTACGGCAGGATGGGCTATAATAATGTCTACAGTGGCGATGCTTTTAATGTCTAATGTTACATCCCACTCTTTTGGCAATGGATTTGATGACTGCTTTCTTGTGGACGGTCCCAAAAGCCACCTTCCTTTGGCTCAGCCCAGAGCAGCAACTAACCCCCTAGCTTGGTATAGTTTTCCCACATACAAGATATTAACTCTACCATGATTTTCCTTATTATAGAAAAGAATCCTGAGAACTTTTGTTTGAAATGATAAGCAACGGGTTACGATGCGCACTTATTCACCTACAAAAAAAGTTAAGTAAGAAGCCGTAAGTTTAAATGTGTCTAATGACCACCAGTATGTCCACAGCGTTTTTAGGAGTAGCCTAAATATTTTAGCCCATATATGCCCACTGTCCCATTTTTAGTACACAACGTTTAGGGTTACTACTCTGTCAAATGAACTTCTACAGCAACATTCTGTACCAGCATTTCAAATGCAGTTGGTCTATCAAACTATTGTGGCCCAGAATAATTTCTTTAATGCTATTTCCAGGGGTGCCGCCATTTGTCAGTTTTCCTGGATGGGTTGGTAAACAGAAACAGGAATGACCCGACAGTTCCTACTACAATTCATATTCTGTACAAGAGAAGAAGTAAAAAAATTGCATAATGATATTGATTTAAAAAATGTTTTTAGGTATTGTTTCGAAAATGCTCATATTTTTCATCCAGGGCTCTGCAAAGAACGTCCCAAAATGGGACAGCGGGCTAGAGAGGGGTGTTTTTTTAATATCAAATACCTTTAATCGTCTTATCTTTCAGAAAGTATCAATGTTCACCAATGTTTTAATACTGTACCCTAGAAAATTAAAGCAATTATTCCAAGAAGTAAAATTATTTCAAAGGCTTCCTACTTAGAAATTGTGGATGTTATATACGATGGCAAATAAGCGATTGTCTTTAGTCTGTTTACGCAAGTGGTTGTGAGCAACAGATAGCTAGTGCATCAGAGCGGTAGCAGATTCTAATTGTTTTAAAGCAATGGGTGGTTGCATCTAGTTCGTGTTCATGATTTGGGGTATGCATGAGGGTTTGTGGGTTGAATCGTCCGAAGGAATACAGTGGAGGGTACAGTTTAGGGATAGGAAGGATTGAAGGGAAGGATCATTCAAGACGTTCAAAACCAAACGATGTGAATGCGTTCAGGAAGCCAATAAGAAACAACCTCTGTATATCACAAAGACAGTAATATCAGGGGATGAGATTGAGGTGGTGACTGCTGATCACGTAGACAAGACTGACCTTTGATGGTGGTAGTTGATCCCTGAGTCGAAGTATAGTACCGGTTTCATGCATGCTCTTCCTCGGCTCAGCATATCACTAAATGACTATTTACACTGCGTGCCATGACGTTTCCTTGATAACTAGCCTGCATCCTTGGTCAGAAGTTTTCTCCAGCACAAAGGCGTTGAGCTGTTTTGTTGCAATAGGCACCACCAGCAGAAGACAGGGATGAGGTTATCTGTCAGTAACCCATGCACTGCCAACTCTGCTTGAACTAACCAAGGTAGGGGAGAGTACTGTGCCATCAATGCTTCAACATCCACTAGAGTCCCGTCTTGTATTGTGCACGTCCGGTGACGGAGGCTTGACTTGTGAACATCTTCATACTGTGGTAATCGAAGAGCCGCATTTTCCAAGAGAAGCAGGCGTTTTCAATGCCCTCATTGTCCTGTTGTCCTCATTAGAGTTTCCTGCACTAACTCATTTGTGTCTATCCTACTTGCAGCAACTGTTCATTACAACGGGTGGAGGGTACTCCTTGTGATGCCCCACGTCCCAATACAACACCTAAAATTTGGGGTGTCGGCAGATGGTCGATGCTGGTTCTCAGGCCATTTTTATTGTGACCTTTCTCCGGCTAAGCAGCATTAAAGACAGTTTCTTTAGGATGATAACGGCGTTGCGCCTCCTTTCGACCTTATTTCTTGTTCCTGTGACTTGCTGGTCTGACGCAGGAGTGTTGGCTGTGCCGTTGAGGTGCTTAGTTGGGGAGGATGACTATCCAGCCTGGGTCATTGGTAGCAGGCTGCCCCTAAGCTGAGCTGACATTTCCTGTTTGATACCTCCATTTCAGTTGACAGCTGTTTATCATGGCCTCCAGTCTTTCATCTCCATCCTTTTTGTGGCTTATCAAGCGCAAGCCTTGCGGAGGCGTCTTTCTCTGCTTTCACGTGGCAGGAGGGATGCTGCTTTTCAACGTCTCGAATTACCAGTTCGACAGTTCCTGAAAGAGACTTGATGGTGTCAACTGGTATGAAGACGTGCATCTTTGAGTTCTGTCGCAGACCTGGTCCAAAAACTATCTGCCTTATGCATCAACAGTGCCTCCATCATGGCTGAGAGTTTGCATACTCTGCTGAATAGGCCCTCAATCCTGCAACCTCCAATCCGCCACAGTCCTCTCTCCTTCGGACCCTGGCGCGCAGTGTATAATGCGGCAATACTCTGCGCTGTCATCGGCACTTGACCGTACACAACTGTCCGCTTGGCCAGGATGTTGTCCCTGTAGTGCTCAGGTCAAAAGCTGACCCGCAGATCCTGCCTTGCCGTGAATGAAGCACGGATGGCGTGTATGAGAGCACGGATGGCAACCGCGATGTCAAAAACTCGTGTCTGGTGATCCTCGAGCGACGAGACTGGCGAGTTGGTGTCGCCACAAGTCGTAGCCCTCTTCGCCACAGACTTTGTGAGCCTGGCTTTGCAACCACAATGACTATGGCTGAACTAGGTCCTCGTGCTGCAGTCACTGAACCGTTCGTGCCATTTGATTATCTTCCTGCTGCTGACCATTGCTGCCCCCTGGGACAATGGAGGGAGGTGCACTGGAACGGTTCTTGCCATTTGATGTATCTTCCTGCTGCTGACCATTGTAGCCCTGGACAATGGAGGGTGTGCACTAGAACCGTTCGTTCCATTTGATGTATATTCATGCTGCTTTGACCATTTGCTGCCCTGGGACAATGGAGGTTGGTGCACTGGAACCGTTTCGTGCATTGATGTATCTTCCGCTGCTGACTTCCATTGCTGCCCTGGACAATGGAGGGTGGGTGCACGGAACTGTTGTCGTGCCATTTGATTATCTTCCCTCTGCTGACCATTGCTGGCCCTGGCATGGAGGCTGGTGCGCCTTTCAGGGAGGACGAGATGTCTGAAGATACTCGAACTTCTCAAAACTTGCCATCCCGATTGTCTCACGATCCTGGGGATTTGACCGTTGGACTGGATACTAGACTTTCATAATTGCTTTTATATTCTCTAATTCTTCTTCCAACGGGCTTTCCCCTTTTTCTTAACCACCAGAATCTATTGTCTAAGAATCTGAACAATTGACTCCTGGGGAGGAGGAGGGGGTGAAACAGAAGAAGTGGGTATCTCTCTCCAGTTCACCTCTCTCCTCGAGCTTGGAAGTAGTAACATGAGTGATCAAAGTCAAGAAGGTGGAAAGGGGGCGACCAACAAAGTGGGGATATGCTCATTTCACCTTTTTCCTCCAGCTTGGAAGAGTAATATATGGTGATCAAGTTCAGGAGGGGGGAAAAGGGGTGACCAGACATTGGGATATCTCAGTTCACCTTTTCTCCTCCAGCTTGAAGAGTACATATGAGTGATCAGGTCAAGAAGGGAAAGGGGTGACCGACAAGTGGGATGACTTCTCAGTTCACTTTCTCTCCTCCAGCTTGGAAGTCAGTACAAGTGGGATAACTCTCGTTCACCTTCTCTCCTCCACTTGGCAGGCAGACAAGTGGTGGATAACTCTCATTTTCACCTTTCTCTCCTCCCACTTGAAGTCAGACAAGTGTGGATACTCTCAGTTTCACACCTTCTCCCTCCCACGTGGAGTCAGACAAGTGTGGATAACTCTCAGTTCACCTTCTCTCCTCCAATTGGAAGTCAGACAAATGTGGAGAACTCTCAGTTCACCTTCTCTCCTCAACTTGAAGTCAGACAATGTGGAAACTCTCAGTTCACCTTCTCTCCTCCAACGTGAGTCGACAAGTGTGGAGAACTCTCAGTTCAACCTCTGTCCTCCAACGTGGAAGCAGCCAATTGTGGATAACTCTCCAGTTTCACTTCTCTCCTCAACTTTGAAGTCAGACAAATGGGGAGAACTCTCAGTTCAACCTCTCTTCCTCCAACTTGGAAGTCAGACAAATGGTGAGAACTCTCAGTTTCACCTTCTCTCCCTCCAACGTGGAAGTCAGACAAGTGTGGAGAACTCTCTTTCACCTTCTCGTCCTCAACGTGGAGTCAGACAGTGGTGGATAAACTCTCAAGTTCACCTCTCATCCTCCAACGTGGAAGTCAGACAAGTGTGGAGAACTCTCAGTTCGCCTTATCTCCTCCAACTAGGAAGTCAGACAAATGTGGAGAGCTCTCAGTTCACCATCTTCGCTTCCATATTGGGAGTCTAGGACGCCGTTAAAACCAACCAAAACACAAGCGGGGGTGGGGGGAAGGAGGGGAGTAATGATGTAAGGAATGGGCAAACGGAAGATGGCTAAGGTAGGGAACAAGTTGGGGAGGGAGGTGGGTGGAGGCTCAAGCACCAATAAGTCCCATTGTCAATGTCTTCAGCAAGTTCATGCACTGGAATAAAACTTCACTTTCTGAAGCATGCATGGTTGCGTCACAAGATGAGGGGTGGGGGTGTAAATGGAACTGAAGCTTCGGAAAGGGGGGGGGGGGAACTGGTATACAGCTGGATGGGGCAAGAGGGGAGGGGGTGAAGGAAGATATCATAGTTTGTTCTTACTAAGTCGCATGAACGAAGCAACAAGATGGAGGATGGTTCACTGTGTTTTGATTTGATTTGTTTGAATACTATGTATGACTTTATTTTGATGTGCATGCTATTTTTGTTTATGCTGAAATAGTTAAGTGTTGTTTGATACATTCCACTCAGCAGCTTTGTTTTTATTTTGAATAGTTGTATGTACAACCATGTCTGAGATTGTTAAACTTAGGAGGGAACTTAAAGAATGGGGAGAATCTCTAGGATTGTCAGGCCAAGAGTTAGCAAATTTTGTCATATCTGAATATGACAAAGAGAAAACTCGCGAGGCTCAAGAGGCTGATAAAGCTCGGGAGGAGTCTGAGAAAAGAGCTCAGGAGGCTAAAGAGAAAGCACGGGAGGCTCAGGAGGCTGCGAACGACAAACAGAGAGCTCATGATGCTCAAGCTGATAAGCTCGGGAGGAAGCTGAGAAAGACAAACAGAGAGCTCATGATGCTGCAGAACAAGAGCACATCCGTACTCATGAGTTAAGGAACAAGAAGCTAGAGCAGGATGCCAAAAACAAGAACTCGAACTTGAGGCAACTGAGCGAGAAATGGCGCGAGACCCATGAGCTGGCTATGAAGCAGCTAGAACAATTGTCGGACTCCAAGACTGCCTCTACTGCTGCCCCTCAAAACTTTCTCCCTCCCATTCATACCTCCAGACATGACCTTCACATTGGAGGCATTCAATGAGGCAACCGAGTCTATCGATGCATTCCTCGATAGTTTTGAAAGACTGGCCCAGGAATTTGAGCTTGCTCCGGAAAAGTACAACCTCAAGCTTGCACAAAGTCTCAGGGGTGTGGCTTATGAGGTGTACAGCAAACTTCCGTCAAGACCAAGTTACCAACTACCCAGCTTTGAAAGAAGCCCTGCTCAACAGATACGAATTGACAGCTGACGCCTACCGGAAAAAGTTCTGGTCAACCAGAAAAGGTAGGGGAGAGTCATATGCCCAATTTTCAGATAGACTGGGAAACTATCTGACAAAATGGGTGTCCCTTTCTGCAAAATCAGAGTCCTATGAGGATCTCTGGGAACTGATAGTTGGCGAGCAACTGCGCGGAACAATGTCCCCAGGAGTTACGCACCTTTATTGCCGAACAAGGTGCCACAACTCTGGATGACCTCATCCAGCTAGCTGATAAGGATACACCATAGCCCATGAAGAACCTAGCGCCCCTAAAAGGCCAAAATGTCAGCAAGACAGTTGGGTCAACTGCTTCACAGCAGAGCAGGAACCCCAACTCCAAACTGAACCTGCAAGGGAGATGGAATCACAGTGGTTCAAATACCCATGAACGAACAACCACTGGGACAACAGCTATATCTGCTCATACTGCAAGTCGAACACCCACAACCGGGATGACTGCAGGAAACTTGCTTACAAGCAGCAAAATGTTGCAACTATGCAAGTCGTCTCGACTTCGCAGAATTGCACAAACCCCTCCCCAATACAGTGTCCAGGCACACCGTCAGTCGTCGGACAGGCGACTGTCAACAACATCCCTGTTCAGTGTCTATATGACACTGGACTGTCATGTGACGCCATCGTCTGCGGATCCTTAGTCCCCGCTTCGGCATACACAGGAGACTTCATCTCTCTGCAAGGCCCTGATGCTGCAATCCCCCCATCCACTTTGCCAGTCGCCATCATCAATGTCGACACCAGATTTGTGAAGGGACCCATCAAGGCAGTGATCATGGACAGTCCTGTCTACGACCTCATACTGGGATCACAGTATGTGTTCTTAGGGCACCCCTCTCAACCTGCCCTAGTTTCAGCAGCATTCCCTTCTCCCCAATCCACAAACCAACTCCCTCCCTCCTTCCCAAAGAGCAAATCTCCCTTAGCGGGATGGACAGCTCTCAAGGCGGTAGACTTGCCGCGCAAGCCAATCCAGAGCTTCCCAAGTCCCCAAGTCCACCACAACTTGGACAATCCTTCCCAAGGAATGTCCGCCCTCCAACGACACAAGACCACTCACAACCTGTACCTCAAGACCCCATCAGTATCCCAAGCAGTGGAGGCATTTCCCACCTGTGGACAACCAGGCATCATGACTCAGTCTCCTCAGGTGACCGCACGTACAAGGCACCCCTGGACCCGCAAACCATCTCCGACGTTACTATCGGGACCAGCCGCCACACATCCAGCCGTCACCTACCCCTCCCTTTCAACGAGTGGCAGTCGACTTAGTAGGGCCTCTACCTCAACGAAAGAAGAAATTCCGGTACATAGTCACCATTGTCGACATATGTACCATGAAGTGCGATGCCACCCCAATCTCCTCCCTTGATGCTAGCCAGGTAGCCGCGGCACTCAAAGCCATTTTCACCCGAATCGGCCTACCAAACCACATCATCAGCAATGATGAATCCAGGCTCAAAGGGAAACTCAGGACAAGAGGTGTTTGCTATCCTGCAATCAACCTTGGGAAAGCTCAACATAGGATTGCCGCAGCAATCTCAGTTGGAACCCAATCAACTGGTCTCCAACCCACCTGCTCCTTTGAACGTGGTGCTGCGACCAGATGGTTCGCCATTTTAAAATCCCTGATTT
>JAGGCT020004092.1:131338-148838 GCA_017654935.2 Phymorhynchus buccinoides | reverse complement strand
ATTGAAAATATTATAGCTCTGAATCAGGTCACCCCTTATCCTTCTTGCTTTCAATGATGGCAAGCCCAGATACTTTAACCTTTCACCGGATCTAGGGGAGGTGCTTTGGGTGCTGCAGCACCCCCCCCCACCCCCCACCCCCATCTGGCTGTCAACGCTCTTAAGAAGTTCTGTTCTGAGCTCAAAGGAGATGCCACAAAACAGTTTTAAAATGTTGAAAACTCGTTTTCGGCATGGGGGGCTTCGCCCCCCTGGACCCCCCACTAGGGCTTTGCCTCTGGACCCCACCGGGGACTAGGCGGCCCCTGGACCCCGGCCTAAAAAAAGTTTCAAGCACCCCCCCTTCAAAAGTCTGTGATCCGGTCCTGCTGTATGAGTAGTTTTGAGTTCCGTACACTACCTTTGTTGCTCTTCGCTGCACGTTCTCTATGAGGGTCGACTGCCTTTTTAAGTGTGGGTACCAGATAGCATTTGCATACTCTAGATGATTATAAATAACAAGAAACTGAATGCACACAGAGCATGCATGGACAAGATTGGTGATCATCTGAATGCAGAAAGAGCATGCATGTCGTGGACACTTAATTAATGCAAAATATCTGTAGGTTCAAAGAGAAGAGAAAAGGGATGTTCTTGCTTAGGAGGGGAGAGGGGCGTTTTGCCTCACCTTACTATACAGTCAAACCTCTATTATAAGAACCTCTGTTTAAAGACCTCCTCCCATGTAAGACTCCCCCGTGGGGATACCCACCTTCTGGAAGTTATGTACTTGTAGCTTCCTCTAAATCTATCACTCTCTTTGACTCTGCCTTTTCCCCTTTGCTTAATGCGATCTGCTATCTTTCTGCCTTACTGGTCCCTTGTTTTTTTTCCTGCCTTTTTCCCCCAAGAAACTCTTTGAACATTTCCTCCAGCCGAAGTCGGACTTGCTGGGTCTAACTATCTATGAGAGCATAACGGCAGCATGACGCATTCTGCGCTCATAGTTGACAGGAAACTGTGTGAGAGATTGAAGACTCATAGAAGAAGAAGATAGAAAGAAAAAGATTTAAGACTGATTTTTCTGGGCATGAATGTAATGTATACAAGAAAATAAAAAAACGCAAAAGCCCAATATTTTAGTTTCCAGCGAATTTGTAAAGCGTACTGACACACTTTTCTTCAGGCCCTACTGTGACCCTATTATGAATGTAATGTATCTTACTATTATATTGTGACGCTATTATGAATGTAATGTATCTTACTATTCTATTGTGACCCTATTATGAATGTAATGCAACTTACTATTACATTGTGACGCTATTATGAATGTAATGCATCTTACTATTATATTGTGACCCTATTATGAATGTAATGTATCTTACTATTATATTGTGACCCTATTATGAATGTAATGCATCTTACTATTCCTATTGTGACCCTATTATGAATGTAATGCAACTTACTATTACATTGTGACGCTATTATGAATGTAATGCATCTTACTATTATATTGTGACCCTATTATGAATGTAATGTATCTTACTATTCTATTGTGACCCTATTATGAATGTAATGCATCTTACTATTATATTGTGAACCTATTATCACTCACATCACTCCGGTTCTTCGTTCCCTACATTGGCTCCCAGTTCAATCCCGTATTGACTACAAAATTCTCCTCCTTGCCTTCAAGTCACTGAATGATCAAGCTCCCCTGTATCTCTCTGATCTTCTTCATCTCTATGTCCCAGCTCGCCAACTACGTTCGTCTTCTGATTCTCGTCTCCTTTCCATTCCCTCCATCCGTCTCAAATCTGCTGGCCAACGTTCTTTCTCCTGTCAAGCACCATCTCTTTGGAATTCTCTGCCTTCTCCTCTCCGACACTCCAACTCAGTCTCCTCATTCAAAACCTCTCTTAAAACCCATCTTTTTCCTGCTGCACCCTAAATACTTGATCAGTTGTCTATCGTTGTGTGCACGTGAGGGAAGATTGAATAAGAGGTTTGTGCTGTGTTTTGTGGTGCGTGTGTGTGTGAGTGTGTGTGTGTGTGTGTGTGTGTTGTGTGTGTGTGTGTGTGTGTGTGTGTGTGTGTGTGTGTGTGTGTGTGTGTGTGTGTGTGTGTGTTTTGTGTGTGTTGTGTGTGTGTGTGTGCATGTGGGTGTGTGTGTGTGTGTATGCGTGCGTGCGTGTGCGTGTGCGTGCGTGTGCGTGTGTGTGTGCGTGTGCGTGAGTGTGCGTGTGTGTGCGTGTGTGCGCGTGCGTGCGCGTGCGTGTGTGTGTGTGTGTGTGTGTGTGTGTGTGTGGTGTGTGTGTGTGTGTGTGTGTGTATAGTGTGTGTGTGTGGTGTGTGTGTGGTGTGTGTGTGTGTGTGTGTGTTAGAGAGGAAGAGAGAGAGAGAGAGAGAGAGATGAGAGAGAGAGAGGAGAGAGAGAGAGAGAGAGAGAGAGGAGGAGAGAGAGAGAGAGAGAGAGAGAGAGAGAGAGAGAGTGCTTTGTATATGCGCTGTTGCTGGTTGGTGTCACTCTTGAATGCTGTTTTTGTTGTCTGTTGATGAATCATTGATTGTAAAACAAGTTGAGCTCATCTGAGATAAAGCGCTATCTAAATGTACAATAATTATTATTATTAATATGAATGTAATGCAATCTTACTATTATATTGGGACCCTATTATGAATGCAATGTATCTTACTATTATATTGTGACCCTAGCATCAATGCCAATGTATCTTACTATTATATTGTGACCCTATTATGAATGTAATGTATCTTACTATTATATTGTGACCCTATTATGAATGTAATGCAACTTACTATTACATTGTGACGCTAGGCATTATTGTAATGCATCTTACTATTATATTGTGACCCTATTATGAATGTAATGCAACTTACTATTACATTGTGACGCTATTATGAATGTAATGCATCTTACTATTATATTGTGACCCTATTATGAATGTAATGCAACTTACTATTACATTGTGACGCTATTATGAATGTAATGCAACTTACTATTACATTGTGACGCTATTATGAATGTAATGCATCTTACTATTATATTGTGACCCTATTATGAATGTAATGTTATCTTACTATTATATTGTGACCCTATTATGAATGTAATGTATCTTACTATCATAGTGTGACCCTATTATGAATGCAAGGTATCTTACTAATATATTGTGACCCTATTATGAATGTAATGCAACTGTATTATTACATTGTGACGCTATTATGAATGTAATGTATCCTTACTATTATATTGTGACCCTGTTATCAATGTAATGCAACCTACTATTACATTGTGACGCTATTATGAATGTAATGTATCTTACTATTATATTGTGACCCTATTATGAATGTAATGTATCTTACTATTATATTGTGACGCTATTATGAATGTAATGCATCTTACTATTATATTGTGACCCTATTATGAATGTAATGTATCTTACTATTATATTGTGACCCTATTATGAATGTAATGTATCTTACTATTCTATTGTGACCCTATTATGAATGTAATGTATCTTACTATTCTATTGTGACCCTATTATGAATGTAATGTATCTTACTATTATATTGTGACCCTATTATGAATGTAATGTATCTTACTATTATATTGTGACCCTATTATGAATGTAATGTATCTTACTATTATATTGTGACCCTATTATGAATGTAATGTATCTTACTATTATATTGTGACCCTATTATGAATGTAATGCATCTTACTATTATATTGTGACCCTAGCATCAATGTAATGCATCTGACTCTTATATTGTGACCCTATTATGAATGTAATGTATCTTACTATTATATTGTGACCCTATTATGAATGTAATGTATCTTACTATTATATTAATGCATAAAACCGACCTCCGTTATAAAACCCATGCAATTATGACCGATTTTTCCTGACTTGTTGGATGTCTTAAAATAGAGGTTTGACTGTTCCTCAAAGTGTACCACGTTATGGTCGGTATCTGTTCGTTCTTGTTCTTGCTAGTGTTAGTCTTACAATAGAGATTTGACTGTTCTTCAAAGTGTACCACGTTATGGTTGGTGTCTGTTCGTTCTTGTC
Source organism: Phymorhynchus buccinoides (assembly GCA_017654935.2). Taxonomy (NCBI): domain Eukaryota; kingdom Metazoa; phylum Mollusca; class Gastropoda; order Neogastropoda; family Raphitomidae; genus Phymorhynchus; species Phymorhynchus buccinoides. The sequence continues at coordinate 144,768 of JAGGCT020004092.1, read as the reverse complement.
GCAGTCGGATGCTACCTTGTGGAAAATGAATGGCATAGGTAAAAAAAAAAAAATATCGATGTGAAACTAATCAGCTGCAGTGAACGGAGGTGTCGCCATATAACAGCAGTCGCTAATCCTATTCAACGACGTCGGACCGCTTACATCTCCTGATTTTCTTTCCTTTGGTCCCTGGCAGTTCTTCTCCTAATATGGAGAGGAGAGAGAGAAAGAGAGAGAGAGAGAGAGAGAGAGAGAGAGAGAGAGAGAGTAGAGAGAGGGAGAGCAGGGAAAGAGAGACGTAGAGGAGAGAGAGAGCGAGGAGAGAGCAGAGAAGAAGGGAAAGGAGCAGAGGCAGAGACGGAACAGGGAATGAGAGACACACAAACCGACAGAGAGACACAGATGGAGAGATAGAGAAGGAGAGAGAGAGAGAAGAGAGAGGGAGAGGGAGAGGGAGAGGGAGAGAGAGAGAGACGCAAGACGCAAGCGCAGATGGTTTATCACTCAACCCTTTCTACCGCCAAAGTCGCAATTTTAGACACTTAGTGCAACAGAGGATGTAAAAAAATCGTCACAGTGATTTAACACCTATGTCACTAAAAGGCATCAAATTGGGGTCCAATTATCCAAAGACCCTATTGTCCTTAGTTTTGGGGGGAGGAAGGTTATACCTTTTAGTGTTATATATTCACAGGAGAACCCCAGTATTGCAGATGATTTTGTTTTCTCTACCCAGGTAAATTTAATGGAAAATATTGGCTGAAACATGGCTGGCGGTGAAAGGGTTAGAGGCCTTAGCAAATCATGACCGGGCTGGCGAACATAAATACATACATATACTCACATGTGGAAGAGGAAATAATGAGCATGACATAACGCCACAAATCAACATTCCATATACAATAACTTTTTTCATGAAGTGGCAGCTTCTCTTATCTTGAATGACTTATACACAAATATAGAGAAATTACGCACAACTTCATCTCTGGTGGATGACAACAGTAAGCATAGTTTAAAAAGTGAAGGACGTCTATACTATTTAGGCTTTATAAATCACTTTTTCACTAATATTGGCGAAGTATTGGGCAACGAGAACAAAATTGCAACTTCATCTTCTCTTGCGTACATAAAGGCAAATCCACATCTTTATCTTCATAATGTGTGGTACCTTGAATGATGTACTGCTAAACTCAGAAATTTTTAGTCTAATCTAGATGTATAACCTTACTTGCCTATCAAGTCAAGCTGAAAGAAGATTTTAAACTATGCTGTTGCAAAAAAGCTCTGTTACAGACTGAACCTATCATATAGTTGCCCATACCAATGGGGGGTTTGTGTGTTGTTTTATTGATAGTGCTTTGTTTCGGTTAGAAACAGATGTCTGTATGTTTGCTCTTATCATCCCACCATAAAGGATCGCCACTCATTATATACTTATTTTGCGAGAGAAGAGAGAGTAGAGAGTGAGAGGCGCAGAGAGAGAGAGAAGAAGAGAGAGAGATGGTGAGAGATGAGAGAGAGCGAGAATGACACATAGCTTTTAATGTCATTTAGCTCACAAGCTCTTGTGACATAAGAGGTTGACATTAAAGACAAATGAACACTGCAACACTGTACAAACGCAAAAAAAGAAACAGTTCATAATCATGAATAAGGAAACCAACCATGGAATCAGGTAAGCGCGTCGCCTAACTAGTGTGAATGCATGTACCCCATTACAATCACAACGTCCTTTCAAGGCATCCACTATGTATCTATATCATATGGTTTTCCAATGAAACAACTCTAACAAACTCAATCAGGCACATCTCGAACAAGTCTTTTCCTTTCAATATTCTGTCCACATTCTGTTCGCTTTCGTCTTTCATTTCCGCTGGCACATTTCCCTGATCTTGTCATGTTCTTTCCTTGGAATGGTACATGACACAGAGAGAGAGAGAGAGAGGTGACGAAGAGAGAGAGCGAGAGGAGAGAAGTATGAGAGAGACTAGGAGAGAGAGATGACAGAATTGAATTTTGACATTGATGAATTTTTATTTATAGACTGGGTAATATAGTAAGCAATAACATTCTTTTTTACATCCAGCCCTCTGTACAGAATACATATATAAAAGTAGAAAATGGAAAACGAAATAAACACATACAAAGTAATATAAAGCATTCAAAAAAACATCCCTATATTGTAACACATGAATAACAAAATCAAACCTATTATTATTAACTATACGCATTATTAACATTCAAAATGTGTGAAGTAAGCGCATACACACGGAAATAAAAACCCAATCCTAATTTTCACACTCATCTTTAAACATTCAAAAATAGAGAAGTGCACAAACATAAAAAAAATACTTTAATCATACTTTATATATTCATCATTAACATGTACTTATTTGAAAAGAAACCCATGCACATAATAAGTCAACCATAATATTACTTTACATACTCATCTTAGCATGCATAATTCAAAAATACAAATGAATGTACCCATGTCAACATGAAACCTATTCCTACATTACATTATTCATTTTCGGAATGAACAAATTAAAAAGTAAACACACTCGTAACAAAAGCAGACCTAGCCATATTGTTTGCAAGCGAATACACATATTGAAAAGTAAATACATACACATGACGAAATCAAGCCTAATCTAATTTCTAGTCCTCGTCTTTAACATGCACATAAGTAAAATTTAACTCATCACAAAATTAAGACTAATCCTATTTTGCGAGTACGTCATAACATTTAACCGTAACACATTTTAAATTTAATGCCGCTAGACACATAATAAAATCAAGGCCCTAATACCCATTTTAACATATCTAATCTATACAAATACTCAACGGTAAATGTAAGCACATATCACATGACAGAATAAAACCAAAATCCTATCTATCAGACTCATCTTTAATATACACGACATTTTTGGAATAAACAACTTATACATTACAGTGACGCCCAGTTTCCTATAGATTAATAATAGTAGGCATAATAATGATAACAATATTAATAACTAATAATAATATAATAATAATAATAATCAATAATCATAATAATAATAATAATATTCATATAGGCGCTAAAACATCCATATACGTAGTATTCCCGTTGCGCTCCTCAGACCACAAAAAAAAAAAGAAAGCAACAATGAAGATAAAAACATTGATTACATGATCACAAGAAATAGTCATACCACCAACATTCGAATGCAAAGAAAATAAAGTAACAAAATAACATGATTTTCCACTCACAAAGACAACCACCCTCGTTTCGCTGCAGCACTGTCACTCGTCCTCTCTGATACACATCACACTCAACAAACTATAAATGTAAACAATAACAGGAAGGAATGCACCAATTAATACGCCGTACAACAACGGAATTGGACGTAAACACACGTGTAGGCCCATACTCTCTCCCACTCTGACTCGCTCCCACCAGCCCCTCCCCCTCTCTCTCTCTTCTCCCGTCCCTCCCCCTCTTTCTCCTCTCTCCCTCCCCATCTCCCCCCTCTCTCATACCTCTCCCCCTCTCCCCCTCGTCTCCCTCTCCTGTCCCATGTCTCCGACTCTCTCCGTCATCTCCTCTCTGTCTCTCTCCCTCTCTCTTCTCGCCTCCTCCCCTCTTTCGCTCTCTCTCCTCCCGCCCTACTCTCTCCCTCTCTTCTTCTCTCTCTCCTCATCATCATGACAGGATCCCCATACCAATAATATCTCAAATAAAACACTTTTCCGTAAACATGCAATATATCATTATTCTGGCTAAGTCAGCAATAACCAAAATATTACAATATAAGTCCTAAAGAAAGAAGAAACAAACCTACATTTGTATACTAAGTAATTTATTTTATGACCTAACCACACACACACCACACCGACACAACCACACACCAACACACACAACACACACACACCAACACACACCATCACACACGCGCCGCGCGCCGCGCCGCGCCGCAGCGCAGCGCGCGCATGGCGCTCGCGCGTCATCCTAACCTAAAGAGAGAGATAGAGAGAGACAGAGACAGAGACTAAAAATAGTTAGACTTGAGTGAGAGAGAGAGTCATATCTAACACAACTATCTTTAACAATCGTAACATTATAAACAACATGTCAAACACTCTCACATGACAAAGTCGAACCTAGTTCCTCCTTGTAGACCTACTTCGCATTAGTTCCAACTAAAAATAACTTAAAAGTAAAACAACACATCACGTTATTACAATCATAGTAATACATATCCATGACATCATCGACTTAATCTTACTTTTATAAGTATTTATTTTTTTTTAGCATGCACTACTTTGAATTTGACTAAAATCAAAAACCTAATCCTACCTTATACACTCAAAGTTTCAAATAGACATTCAACTAACAACAATTAAAAAGTAAGCAAAGAAGAGAGGAGAAGAGAGGTAGGAGGAGAGAGTAACGAGAGAGAAGAGAGAGGAGAGACGAGAGGAGAGAGAGAGAGAGGAGAGAAGAGAGGAGAGAGAAGAGCAGAGAAGAGAGAGAGAGAGAGGAGAGCGGAGAGAGAGAGAGAGAGAGCGAGCGAGCGGAGAGAGAGTAGAGAGAGAGAGTCGGCATATACGACTGTCCTCTAGAGAGGAAAGACTGAACGAGCAAAGACGAACAAGGATGACAGAGAAACACATTAACTTATTCACCACACTGGAGCACCAAGGGAATATAACCTACTTCGACAATAATCGTTGGCCCAGAACCGGTTTGGTTTGCCCTCCCTCTGTCAGTGGTGGTTTGCACTGCACCTTATTCTTTCGACTGTCAGTTCAGTTTTAGGTATTAGTACAACCCCTCCCCCCCACCCGCCGCACCCCCCGGCCCCCCCCCCCCCCCCGCCTCCTCTTCGCCCTCCCAACCCCCCTTCTCCCTCTTCCCTCCCGTCCTCTTCGCCCATGTAGGAATTACTGGAGGAGGGAAGTCTTTTCCTAAAAGTAGGTTCCTCCACCTTCTGGAATTCTGTGCTTGTGACTCCCTCTAATTCGGGTCTCGGCCACTCTCCTTGACTCTGCCTTTTCCCTGTGCCTAACCTGTCATCTACAAATCTTTCCTGCCTACTGGTCCTTCTCCTGTCTTTTCTTTTTGTCTTCTTCAAGAAACTCTTTACAAAGGGTTTCTTCCGGGAAGACAACAAAAAAGTCGGGATTTTCAACTGGTGGCAAACTCAACTGAACGTGCTTTTTCCTTTGTTTCTGAGTCTTTTGTTTCAATGTTTGCTGAAGCGCGTGAGCTCTACAGAGGAGAAAGGGCGGCTCTATATCAAATGTTATTTATTAGTATTATTATTATTAAAATTGAGATTTTGTTTTCTGTCGCAGTGACTTCTAACCAATTTTGTTGTTCGTCTTTTTTTATTTTTTTTTGATTTGTTTGTCTTGCAAGTTTCCGTCATTTTGTTTTTATCATGGTTGGAACCTGGCAATGTGTCCTTGTGGTGAGTACCATCATTCTGTTGCAATTCTATATGTCTCGTCTTTTTCACGCGGTGTGTGCATTCTGCCGAATAAATTTAATTTCCATTGTGCATAATTGAATAACACCATGCCCTAAAGCTTTGATGCATTTAGCAAACTGTTTGTCTTGCTGGAACTCAAATGTCCATGGTCTTCCCGGAAGCTTGTCATAAAACCTCCTGTGGCCATTTTTATGAAACTCTGTGCGCTGAAACCGCTGTGGAGCCAGTCAAACAGTAAGTGTATCAAGAGTTGATAATCCCACTTGTTCCATCTCCACGCACACAGCTGATAAAGGCAAACCAACACAACCCACACATGACCTGTGACTGGGGGTCAGTGTCCAATCATTGTAGTTATTGCATGATCACTACAACTATTACGATATATAGCCCATGGCGTTTGTCATGATGAAAAGGACCACGTTGGGCAATAACCAGGGTGACCGGTACATGAAGCTGCGTTTCTTTTCTGCTGTCGGGAGGAACCCTGCCTGGCTTTTGTGTTGAAGAGGGCTTGATGTTCCAACATATCTCGGCAGTGTCCGCAAAAGAGAATGAATGTTCTGAGGAGTAAAAATGATGGAAGGTAAGAAAGCAAACCGAAGGCCAGTAATCCACGGTTCTCTACTTTTGTAAGCAACAATTCTAAGTTCTGAGGCATAAATTCTTGGCAAACCTACACCATACATCACCATTTATAGCCGTCACAGCAGTATGTGGACATTCATCAGAAGCAGAAAACGTGATAGCTTACTATGATGGGCCACACAGTAACTCGTTGACTTTTCTCTTGGTCCACACAGACATCGACCACGAAGTGGCCACAGCACAGGCGGCAGCTCTTGAGCATTGTGTGAGTGACACCGCAAGCATCCAGGTACTATACAAACAGTGCGATGCTGAACGCTGATCTAAAAATATATGTACATTCATCAATTCTTGGCAACACTATACTCCAGTGGCCATCCCTGATGCCGGTTTATTCCCTATCACAATGTAAAATCATTTACATAATTTGGAAGCAAGTTCTGCAATGCACTATCACAAGCGGCATCTGGGTCAGACACAACTGGCCAGACCCTGTGATACGCAAAACACTGGACGTGGATGAAGGGAAGGTACGAAGAAGCATGATCAGAATGACCATTGACATTTTCGAACATCCCAAAGACAACAAATCGATAGCAGTGCGCCGTATTCATAGGAGTGACTCAAGCACATGCGCTGTGTGTGCCTACATAGGGTTTGGGTGTAAATCGTCCAGCACGTAATCCCCCGTTTGACAACACTGTTCTGAGCCGTCCATTGTCCTGTCCTACTGTTCACAGATTATAGATACTACCTTTTGTAAAGTTTGACTGTGTTCAATCGTCGATGGGTTTGCGGGGCGGGGGTTTAACCATAGTCCAGGCTGGTACCAACGTACCATTACATTTTTATATATACGTTATATTGCTCGCACGTGTCTGTACGCCTGACTTGACTCTGTAATAGATTAGCCCTATATCGCTGCTGCTATGTGGGATAAAGACATTTACAATTCTAAACTACATAAACCTCTATCAGTATAGGCAGTCAATTTTCCACACTACACACACACACCTTGACAGCAAAATGAAAGCAAAGAACAGAAACTCCCCCCCCTCCCGCCCCACACGACACAATACACACATATCACAAATGCGTGCACTCGCACGCACAAGCACACCACGAGTGCGCACCGACTCCTGGGACACACATGCACACTCACACACACACCCAGGACATCGCACGCACATACACCCAGACTACAATGGGGAGCTAACAGCACACACGCGACGCACGGCAGCGAGTACGCAGAGAGAGTTAGACAGGAAGAGAGAAAGTGAGAGCAAGAGAGAGAGAGGAGAGAGAAGACAGACAGACAGACAGACAGACGTACAGACAGAGACAGCCAGCCGGATACGACAGACTTGACAGCGAAGCGAGATGATTACGATATAGTGAGAGAGACGAGAGAGAGCGTTCATGAAGAGAGAGAGCGAGTGAGAGAGAGAGAGAGAGAGGAAGCCGACAGCACAGTACAGACATGACAGACGACAGCCGAGCCGAGACAGACAGACTGACCAGCGTGCTTTAATCGGTAGAATGGATAGAGTGAGAGAGTAGTTGAGCAGTAGAATCGGAGGATGAGGAGAGAGGGATACGAGATGAGTATTGAGAATGCGAGAGTGATGAGCTTCAAATCACAGTCAAAAAGGTCGAGTCACAACTATAATATTGTTAGTTGGTTTAGGTGGCTCGTTTGGCCCATTACACAATGGGGGACTTTTCACAATAAAAGAAGTATTTGCATGATGATAGTATTTGCGGTAGGATCTGGCTTGCAATATAGTTGTTTGGTGTCTTGTCATCAACAGTGGTAAAAAGAATACTAACTACGCATTCACACCGGAAATTCACACTACTCAGGCTGTGGTATCCTTTGTAAGGGAAATTGCAAACCAATATGAAAACACTAATCATACACTGCGTACATTCTGTCATCAACTAGCTGATGTATAAAAATTTCCGCTGCTAGTCGTAGGTTTTTTCTTTTTTCGGGTCGAAGCGATAGGTGCCACGAGCTCTATAGGTTGCGTCTCTCCTACCGTTATGCAGAATAAATAATGCGTGTGTGACACAGATAATCAGATTGCCTGGAAGGGGTTGGTGGTGTGCTAGTAACATAAAATCAATGTGGAAGCTGAAAGAATGAAGGATTGTTTATAATATTTTTTGCTGGAATTGAGTTTTATCTTCTTAAATCTCATATTTAGGACAATATAAATGAGAAAGTTGAATTTTCAGTCGGTCAAGAGTTGTCAACAAAAGGACACAAAGTAAGATCTTGTCCTTTTTTGTTGTACAACTCATTTGAGACTGTACACACTCACTTGTCTTATTTATATGTTCGTCTAATATAGATGTTTTAATGAAGATAACTAATTCCAGCCAAAATATTATTTAAACATTCCTTCATCTTTCAGACTCTCACATTGATTTATGTAATCACACACCCTAGCATTATTTGAAGACGTCATTAGTTTATTATCATAGACTCTCGCTTTGTGCGAAAAGATATATACAGGCATGATGAATGTGTTGTATCTTATGTTTTTGTTTGCATCTAATACAAAAAAATTTGTTTTTGGTGTGTTCCTTTATTCTTTTTTTCGTGTTTGTTGTGCTCATATATCACATACTGCAATACTTTTTTTGTGACTCGCCATTGTTTGGCCGAGGCCTAACTAATTAAAATATTTTTGACTTTGACTTTTTGACTTTTGACTTTGACTCTCTCCCTCTCTCTCTCTCGTCTCTCTCTCGTCTCTCTCTATCTCGTCTCTTTCCCTCATCCCCCCACTGGCGTTACAGAAAACCGCTCTTCTTCTACTGCTCCCTCTCTCTCCTTCTCCCTCTCCTCGCTCCTGTCTCCCCTCCGTCCGACACCGTTCCCTCTCCTCCTCTCTTCTCTCCTCGCTCCCCCGTCGATATTGGTCATGTCGTCGTTCCGTTCCTTCTCTCCCTCTCTCTTCTTCCTCCGTCTCGCTTACTCTGTCAGTCTGTCTGTCTCTGGCTGGCTGTGCGTCTGTCTGTCTTGTCCGTCTGTCTGTCTCTTCTCTCGATCCTCTGATCCTCACTCAGTACGGTCTCACGGTCTCTCTGTTGTCTCCGCCATTAGTGTCTTGTAGACGGCGTTTCCCCTCCTCTCTGGTTTCGGCGCATCCGATGGTCACACTCATCTCGCCAACGCAGCTTTCCAAAACACTCTCGCTCTTCCTCCAGAAGAAGAGAAGAATCCACAACGGCTATCTCCATCGCCTGCTCTCCCTACCTCTCTTCGCATCATCATCGGAATCCTCTACTCCTCCCCTTCATCTCTCCTATTCTCTCTCCTCTCTCTCTCGATTAACGCTGTCAGTCTGGTCTGTCCTCTTGCTGGCTGTCTCGGTCTTGTCTGTCTGTCTGCGTCTGTTCTGTCTGGGTCTCTCTCTCGTCATCTCTGTTGCCTCCGTCTCTCTCTCTCCTCTCTCTGAGCTCCTCCTCTCTCTCTGTGTGCGTGCGTGGTGTGTGTGTCTTGTTGTGTAGTGTGTTGTGTTGCATGTGTGGTGTGGTGCGTGTGCATTGTGTGGTGCGCAACTCGTGTGTGCTTGTCGTGCGTAGCACGCATGTGTGTATGTGTTGTGGTGTTTGTGGGGGGGGGGGGGTCTTTGTTGTGTGTATGTGTGTGTGTGTGTGATGTGAATTGACTGTATACTGAAGGTTTTATTGTAGTTAGAATTTGTAAAGCTACCCACATAGCAGCAGTAGTATAGGTGCTATTAACAGAGTCAGTCAGGTCAGACAAGGTGTCTTGCTGTATAACGTTAAAACGCGTGTGTAATGGTGCGTGGTGTGATTGTTAAACCCCCCAAACCATGTACACAGTCAACATTTCAGGTCCTAAATCTGTGAAGTGACCATACATGGACGCTCAGACCGTGTCAAACGGGATTCGTGGTACGATTTACCCGTTACACGCTATGTAGAACATGGCCCTGGGTCTCAATCATGATACTCGCGATCTATCGTTGTTGTCTTTGAGGACAAGATGTTCGGTAAAGTAATGCTTCTGATCATGCTTCGTCTTCCCTTGCTTCATCCACGGTCCAGTGTTTTCTTCTTCACAGTTTCTGGCCGTGTCTGACCATATGCTGCTGGATTGAGTGCAATGCAGACTTCTTCCCCATTATGTAGATTTTACATTGATAGGAATCATGCACCCTGGCAGTGCCAAGATGTACTATATTTAGGAGCGTTCCACATCGCCTTATCGTGTCCTCTGTTGATGCTGTGTCACTCACAATGCTCAGAGCTGGCCGCTTGTGGCTGTGGCCACTGGTCCGTTTGTCGATGCTGTGTGGACCAAGAGAAAGTCACGGAGTTACTGCTGGCATAGTAAGCATCGTTCTGCTTCTGATGATGTCCACATAACATGTACGTGCTATAACATTTTGGTGATGTTGGTGGGTGCCAACAGACATATGCCTCAGAACTTACGAATTTGTTTGCTTACAAAATAGAAACTTGGACATTTACTTTGCTAATAAAAAGAAAAAAATCGGTTTTCTTTCTTACCTTCCATCATTTTAAAAACACTCGCCAGTTAAATATTCTTTTGCGGACACTGGCCAGATATTGATTGGGAAAGCAGCAAAGACCTTTCCACTTTTCAACACAACAAGCCTAGGCCAGGGTTCCTCCACGACAGTCAGAAGTTCTTCATTGACTGGTCACCCTGGTTTATCTGCCAACTTTCCTTTTTCACATCATGACAACGCCATGGGCTTCTACATATTTTTAGTTTATGTATAACTACACTGATTGGACTGACCCCAATCCACATGGTCAGCATTGTGGGTGTGTTTTGCCCTTTATCAGCTGGTGCTTGTGGAGCTGGAACAGGAGTGGCAATCAACTTCTACCTGTCTGTTTGTGATCGACTTGCTTCCTAACTCGTCATTACGCAGAGTTAATTGACAAAAGGCACAGGAGTTTTTATGACATCTTCTGGAAGCCAGACCTTGAGTTCAGAGAGCAAACATTTTGATAATTCATCAAAGCTTTAGGGCATGTTGTTATTATGTCAATGGAAATGAAATTATTTCCTCGGCGATGAATCACCGCGCTGATGAGAAGAGAGACATATAGATGCAATGAATGTACTCCACACAGACCACATTGCCACTCACCAGACATGATAAAACATCAAAATGAACCTAGGTGGATACCTTTGCAAGACAACAATCAAAAAAATAAAAACAGTACCGATACGAACAATATGGGTATAACGTCGAGCTGGCAGACGGACGTCGACAAAATATCTCCATTTAACTAATAATACATAATATAATAAACATTTTATAGAGCGGCCCTTTCCTCTTGAGCATCACGCGCGCTTTCAGCAAACAGGAAACAAGCAGACTTCAGTACCACAGGGCTACGTGTGGCTATTTCAGTTGAGTATTGAACAGTTGAATCCCCACTTCTTTTTGTCTTTGTCTTCCCGACTGAAGTAAACCCTTTGTAGGGAGTTTCTTGAGAGAAGCACAACAAAAACCAGAAAACCTGACCCAAGGAGAATTGACCAGTAAGGCAAAATTTGTAGATGACAAGTTAGGCTACAGGGAAGAGGCAGAGTCAGGAGGTTGGCCCGAATTAGAGTGAAGTCACAAGCCCATGATCTTCCACAAGGTGGGAAACTACTTGTATGGCAAAGACCTTCCCTGCCTCCAGTATGTTTCCTCCATGTTGCCGAAGAGAGGGGGACGGGGGGGGGAGGGTGTACTATATACTAAACTAGCTGAAGTCGAAAGAAGAAGTGCAGTGCTAACACCGTATTGCCATAAGGTGATGGCAAACTCAAACCGGTTCTGGGGCCAAGATATTGTCGAAGGTAGATTATTTCCCCTTGTCGGTGTTTTGAATAAGTTATTTGTTATCATGTCATCGTTGTTTCGTCGTCGTTTCTCTTTCAAGGTCCTTTCTCTCTAGAGGCCAGGTCTTATCCTCTCTCTCCGCCTCTCTCTCGTACTCTATGCTCCCTTCACATGTGATAAACGTTCTCCAGTACTCGGGCAAGTGAGGTATAGAATGTATCGTCGAGTCTGGTGGCGGGAAATAAAAATAAAAAAAAATTAATTTCGAGGTCTGCCTCCAGCGCCCTCTCGTAGTCTCTCGAGTCGCTTCCTCCTTCCATGACGCGTTTTCCCCTCAGTGCCTGCTTCCTCGCCTCGTCTTCCACACTGGTCTCGTCGATTGTATTAAAGTTTCAATCGATGTTCATCAGTCTCTCTCTTTCGCCCTCCTCTCTCGTTCTCATACTCCTCATCATTTGATCTCTTCCTTCATATTCACTTCGTTTCAGTTTTCCTTCTCTGGTCGCCCTTCCTCCCCGGTCCTCTCGCAACTTCGCGCTCCTCATCATTTTCCTCCTCTCCTGTCTCCTCTCTCTCTTCTCGGCTATCTCCCCTCTCTACTCGCCTTCTCGTAGCGCCCGCGGATTTGCTTCTTGCCCCCTCTCTTTCTGCTCTCTCTCGGTACTTCGTCTGTCTTCTTCCATGGTCCTGCTTCTCTCTCTCTCTCTCTCTCTCTTGCTATACTTTTAAATTTGTCTGTTAGTTTCTGAATGTATATTTGAAACTTGAAAGTGTATAAGGTAAGGAGTTTAGGTTTGTGATTTATGTCCAAATTCAGTGCATGCTAAAAATATATATACCTTATTAACAGTTACAGATTAGAGTTCGATGATGTTCATGGATATGTATTTACTATGATTGTATTCACATCTGGTGTGTTTACTTTCTAAGTTTATTTTTTAGTGACTATGCGAAGTAGGCCTACAGTAATAGGTTTTCGACTTTGTCGTGTAAATCAGTGTTTACTGTGTTTTATCATGTTAGATGTTTAAAGGATGAGTGTGTTAGATATGCTTCGCTCTCACGGTCCGGTCAGTCTATCTATTTTTGTCTTCCTGTCCCTCTGTCTCTCTCTCATCTCTCTCTTAGTGTGTGCGCTCGCATGCGCGCGCTCGCGCGCGCGGCGTCGCGCAGCGCTGCGTGTGTGTGTGTGGTGTGTGTGGTGTGTGTGTGTGTGTGTGTGTGTGGTGTGTGTGTGTGTGTGTGTGTGTTTTATGTCATATATAATTTACTAGGTATACAAATTTTAGTTTTTCTTCTTTAGGCTTATATTGTAATATTCTTGTTTATTGGACTTAAGCCATAATAATTTTATATTTACTTGTTACGAAAATGTTTCTTTGATATATTGTATTGGGATCCGTATGATGAGAGAGAGAGGGAAAGAGAGATGAGAGAAGAGGGGGGCTGAGAGAGGGGGAGAGGGGAGAGAGGAGGTGGGTGAGAGGACTTGAGCCTGCATCATGGGAGGTGGGAGATGCGTGCTTTGTAT
>JAGGCT020004092.1:119040-130838 GCA_017654935.2 Phymorhynchus buccinoides | reverse complement strand
TGAGATAAAACGTACTGACTTGTTTTTGTTTTGTAAAAATCATTACTAATGAACGTCCTACATAGATCTCGTCGTCATTCCACTGATAAGAAAGACAAATGTAGATTTTGTGCAGGCGTGGATGCACCGTACATTTATGACAATTATAGTAATATTATTAATGATATTCCATAGTGTTTCTTGCTCTAATCTCACGCGCGTTTACACTAAATAAAGAGCGAATAATGATATGTAAATTTATCTACGATAAGTTATTGGTCCCACTCCGCTGGGCCTTCTTTCTCATGTTGGAGATCGAACCTTGAATTTTCCACGCTTGGCATGCCTCTTTGGCTCTACTTTTACATCAGTATGTAAATGACCATTTATTACACGTATGCGCCACATAATATACTTTATCACTTCACCTTGAACAGATGGTGTTAGGTTTTGAGAAGGTTTATGTCAACAAGAACTAAATCTAAAAGCGTTGTATGTGCATCTGGAGAGAGAGAGAGAGACAGAGATAGAGATAGAGAGAGAGGAGAGATATAGAGCTGAGCGGAGAGAGATAGAGAGAGAGAGAGAGAGGACAGACAGAAGAGAGAGAGAGAGAGAGAGAGAGGGCAGACAGAGAGAGAGAGAGAGAGAGAGAGAGAGAGAGAGAGGAGAGAGAGAGAGAGGAGAGAGATTGCGGACAGACAGACAGGCAGGCCAGACAGGAGAGAGAGAGAGAGAGAGAGAGGAGAGAGAGAGAGAGAGAGAGGAGAGAGAAGAGAGCGTATGTTTGTAATGTATGCTTTTGTGTTGTGTGTGTGTTTGTGTGTGTGTGTTGTGTGTGTTTGTGTTGTGTGTGTTTGTGTGTGTGGTGTGTGTTGTCTGTGTGTGTGCGTGTGTTTGGTTGTGCGTGAGTGATATGCTATGCCGTAATGTGCGCTCTATCAGAACCGCATAGCTGAATTTAATTGCCTGTTTGATTTATCACTGTTTTGAAGAGAGGGGGGTTCTTTCTTCTTCTATTTTCACAACCGTTCACTGACACAACCAGTGATTTATGTCAGTGACACAGCCTTGCTTCTGTTTTGTCTTACAATATTTCATTTTGTAGACTAATGTATCGCTGTTGCGTAGGGGAACGTGCCCTATATAGGGATGGTTTCTATATCTGCTTTATCCCTCAGGTACTCTTTCTTATGGAAACCATTGTAAATGAAGCCCTGCTTTAAAATTGGGACAATTTTGGCAGAGCAAGAAGCCTTCATGATGAAGCGAGAAAAAAAGACCCATCCACCTTTTAGTTTTATCTGTTTTTTGTTACATTCCATATGCACAGCTTTAAAGTTCAATCAAGAGCTGGTATTGATATCGGGTTTTTTCTTCTGATGGAGCAGTGGTGTCCATTTTCTTGTTGTTTGGCTCAGATTCCAGTGTCATGCGTGTGTCATTTATTGGATGATTAACTCATTCAAGACATCACTGCCTTAGACAAACATCATTACTGGCCTGGGGTTGCCTAGAAAAGAAAACAAACCCTATAACAAATAAGAAGCGCAACAAAACTCAACACTGTCATTGATTCAGTTTTGACAACATTACTGGTTGATCCAAGTTTATTTTTCACTCTGAAATCGTAGTTACCTGCATTAAAATCAGAATCATTGGTCTCTTTAATATCATCACTGTCAAAGAAAACATATTGGAGCATTTTCTCGTGTAGGCTCGTGTAGGGCCGATAGTTTGGACGTTTTCAATATCAAAACTTGAAATAGAAGTACCAAATATATTGAATAAAACGAAGGCTGCAAGAGAAAAGAAGAGATGTAACTCAAAGAAACATGTTTTGGATTGTGAAAACAGACAATCTTTTTTAGAATCAGAAATTGCTGTTCCGAGAAAACTCAGAAGGCAATGACTGGCGTTCTCCAGTTCCGAGCATACTCGGAATTCGTCCAGAATTAGTGTTAAGCCCATGTGTTCCAACCTTCCGATGATTCACATCACCTGGTTAAGGGTGGGGGCTCGAATTAGGAACAGTGTCTGAGTCTGGAAAGGTATACTGGGAAAAAAAAGTTTTGTTCTTTAAAAAATGCAAACATACAAGTTTTCAATCTATTTGTTTCTTTTTGCTGTTGATGTTGTTGATTATTTCATTTCTAAGCACTACTGTTCTATGTATATGCAGTGCAGATATGTGTGGTACATGAGGTGTTTGTTTTTCAATTTAAGCCATTGCTTTAAAATAATGCTAAAAATATGTTTAATTCAGGACTTGCTGCAGCACAGTGAAAGCATGCATGGTTTGTGTATAAACCATACTCTTGTCAGCTGAGCGCAGATACCTGAATGTGTAAAGTAAAGTTGTGATATTTTATCGATAACAGCTAACAATGGCTGTTTTATGTTTAATGCAAACAAAGTACATTCTTCAACACAGTTTGTCAAAACAGCACCCACACCAACAGCACCCACAACAACAACAGCATCAGCCACAAAGCTGTATTAAACCGATTGTGCAACGGAGACACATTTTTGTTGTTGTTGGTTTTTATTTTGTTGCTGTTTAATAATTTGACCTCATTTCAAAGCACCAATGTCATGTGTTGACAATTGTAAAAGCTCGTTTAATTAATATCCAGTTACAGGGAGCAGATAGCTGCAATATAGAATAATCGTGGTGGAATTTTCACAAACTTAGGACAATAAAAATCGAACTGTTCTTCTCTAAAGTTGAAAGGCCCGGTGTAGGGCTCCTTCCCCTACTTCATCCTATCAGCAGAGTTGAAAGGTGATGCAGCCCGCATGTGGCTGTAACTGTACACCTTGTGTTGGTGAAGACTACCCTGCAGCTAGGACACATCGATACTTGCACCGTTCATGCTGTTACTTTCACGCAGTGATTACCTAGGCTGTGATTTGTATTGCATGTATGTATGCCAGTCAGTCGTTTCCGATCATGGCTGCCAGATAGCAGAGGGGGTAGATGCTATTACGGCAGGATGGGCTATAATAATGTCTACAGTGGCGATGCTTTAATGTCTAGGGTACATCCCCACTCTTTTGGCCAAATGGATTTGATGACTGCTTTCATTGGGGAAGGTCCCCTAAAGTCAACCAATTCATTTGGCTGCAGCACCAGAGCAGAAACTAGACCCCCTAGTTTGAGTATAAGTTTTCCACAATACAAGATATTAAACTCTACCATGATGTTCCTTTATTATAGAAAAATAAATCTGAAAACTTTTGTTTGAAATGATAAGAAACGGGTTACGATGCAGCAATTATTCACCACAAAAAAAAAGTTAAGTAAAAGAAGCGAAAGTTTATGTGTAATAATGACCACCAGTATGTCCACAGCATTTTTAGGAGTAGCCTAAATATTTTAGCCCATATATGCCCACTGTCCCATTTTTGGGACACAACGTTTTAGGGTTAATACTCTGTCAAATGAACTTCTACAGCAACATTTCTGTACCAGGCATTTCAAATGCAGTTGGTCTATCAAACTATTGTGGCCCAGAATAATTTCTTTAATGCTTATTTCCATGGGTGGCCGCCATTTGCAGTTTTCTGGATGGGTTGGTAAACAGAAACATGATTGGCCCACAGTTCCTACACAATTCATATTTCTGTACAAGAGAAAGAAGAAAAAAATTGCATAATGATATTATTTAAAAAATGTTTTTAGGGATTGTTCAGAAAATGCTCCTATTTGCATCCAGGGCTCTGCAAAGAACGTCCCAAAATGGGACAGCGGGCACGAGAGGGGTGTTTTTTTAATATGCAAATAAACTTTATCGTCTTATCTTTCAGAATATACAATGTTCACCATGTTTATACTGTACTAGAAAATTAAAGCATTATCCAAGAAGTAAAATTATTTCAAAGGCTGCCTACTTAGAAATTTGAGGATGGTATATACGATGGCATAAGCTATTGTCTTTTAGGCTGTTTACGCAATGTTGTGAGCAACAGATAGCTAGTGCATCAGAGAGGTAGCAAGATGCTAATTGTTTTAAAGAAATGAGTGGTGCATCTGTTGCAGTGTTCATATTTGGGGTACTGCATGAGGGTGTTGTGGGTTGAATCGTCGAAGGAAAACAGTTGAGGGGACAGTTGAGGGATAGGAAGGAGTGAAGGGGAAGGGATCATGCAGACGTTCAAAACCAAACGATGTTGATGACGTTCAGGAAGCCAATAAGAACAACCTCTGTAAATCAACAAAGACAGTAATATCAGGGATGAAGATTAGAGGTGGTGACTGCTGGATCACGTAGACAAAGACTGACCTTTGATGGGTGGTAGTTGGATCCCTGGAAATCGAAGTAGTAGTAACCGGTTTCAAGCATAGCTCTTCCTCGGACTCAGTAATATCACTAAATGCTATTTACACTGAGTGCCATGACGTTCCTGATAACTACCTGCATCCTTGGTCAGAAAGTTTGCTCCCAGCAGCAAAGGCGTTGAGCTGTTGTTGTTGGCAATAGGCACCACCAGCAGAAGACAGGGATGAGGTTCTCTGGAAGTGAGCCCAGCAACTGACAACTCTGCTTGAACGAAGCCAAGGTAGGGGAGAGGACTGCCATCAGTGCATTCAACATCCAATAGTCCGTCTGTATTGTGCACGTCCAGGTGACGGAGGCTTGACTTGTGAACATCTTCACTGACTGTGGACATCGAAGAGCCAGTTTTCCAAGAGAGCAGGCGTTTCAATGCCCTCAATTTTCACTGTTGTCTCATTAGAGTTTCCCACTAACTCATTTGTGTCTATCCTACTTTCAGCAGACTGTTCATTACAACGGGGTGGAGGGTAGCTGCCTTGGTGATGCCCCACTCCCAATACACGACCTAAAAATTTGGGGGTGTCGCAGATGGTCGATGCTGGTTCTGCAGCCAATTTTTATGTGACCTTTCTCGCTACAGCAGTAACAGACAGTTTCTTTAGGATGATAACGGCGTTGCCGCCTTCCTTGTCGACCGTATTCTTGTTCCTGTGACGTGCTGGTCTGCGCAGGAGTGTTGGCTGATGCCCGTTGAGGTGCATTGAGTTGGGGATGATGACTATCCAGCTGGGGTCATTGGTAGACAGGCTGCCCACTACGCTGAGCTGACATTTCCTGTTTGATAGCCTCCATTTCAGTTGACAGCTGTTTAATCATGGCCTCCAGTCTTTCATCTCCATCCTTTTGTGGCTTATTCAGCGCAGCATTGCAAGGCGTCTTTTCTGCTTTCACCGTGGCAGGAGGGTGCTGCTTTTCAACTCGTCGAATTACCATGCGAAGTTCATGAAAGGACTTGATGGTGTCAAACTGGTATGAAGACGCATCTTTGAGTTCTTGTCGCAGACCTGTCCAAAACATCTGCCTTAATGCATCAACAGTGCCTCCATCATGGCCTGAGAGTTTGCATACTCTGCTGAATAGGCCCTCAATCCTGCAACTCCAATCCGCCACAGTCTCCTTCGGACCCTGGCGCGCAGTGTATAATGCGGCAATACCTCTGCGCTGTCATCCACTTGACCGTACACACTGTCCAGCTTGGCCAGGATGTTGTCCACTGTAGCCTCAGGGTCAAAGCTGACCAGCAGGGAGCCTGCCTTGCCGTGAAATGAAGCACGGATGGCGTGTAATGAAGCACGGATGGCAACCGCGATGTCTCGTGGCTGGTGATCCTCACGACGAAGACTGACGAGTTGGTGTCGCCACAAGTCGTAGCCCTCTTCGCCACAGAACTTTGTGAGCCATGGCTTGCAACCAGCAATGACGATGGGCTGAACATAGGGCCTCGTTGCTGCAGCACTGGAACCGTTCGTGCCATTTGATGTATCTTCCTGCTGCTGACCATTGCTGCCCTGGGACAATGGAGGGAGGTGCACTGGAACTGTTCGTGCCATTTGATGTATCTTCCTGCTGCTGACCATTGTAGCCCTGGGACAATGGAGGGTGGTGCACTGGAACCGTTCGTGCCATTTGATGTATATTCCTGCTGCTGACCATTGCTGCCCTGGGACAATGGAGGGTGGTGCACTGGAACCGTTCGTGCCATTTGATGTATCTTCCTGCTGCTGACCATTGCTGCCCTGGGACAATGGAGGGTGGTGCACTGGAACTGTTCGTGCCATTTGATGTATATTCCTGCTGCTGACCATTGCTGCCCTGGGACAATGGAGGCTGGTGCGCATTCAGGGAGGACGAGGGAGTGTCTGAAGATACTCGAACTTCATCAAAACTTGCCATCCATTGTCTCACAGATCCTGGGGATTGAGCCATTGGACGGGATCCTAGAATTTCATAATTGCTTTTATAAGTCTCTAATTCTTTCTTCCAACAGGGGCTTTCCTCCTTTTCCTTCACCACCAGAAGTCATCATTGTCATAAGAGTCTTAACAATTGACTTCCATGGGGGAGGAGGAGGGGGTAAACAGAAGAAGTGGGGATCACTCTCAGTTCACCTTCTCTCCTCGAGCTTGGAAGAGTAACATATGAGTGATCAAAGGTCAAGAAGGGGAAAGGGGGTGACCAGACAAGTGGGGATAACTCTCAGTTCACTTTCTCTCCTCCAGCTTGGAAGAGTAACATATGAGTGATCAAAGGTCAAGAAGGGGAAAGGGGGTGACCAGACAAGTGGGGATAACTCTCAGTTCACTTTCTCTCCTCCAGCTTGGAAGAGTAACATATGAGTGATCAAAGGTCAAGAAGGGGAAAGGGGGTGACCAGACAAGTGGGGATAACTCTCAGTTCACTTTCTCTCCTCCAACTTGGAAGTCAGACAAGTGTGGATAACTCTCAGTTCACCTTCTCTCCTCCAACTTGGAAGTCAGACAAGTGTGGAGAACTCTCAGTTCACCTTCTCTCCTCCAACTTGGAAGTCAGACAAGTGTGGAGAACTCTCAGTTCACCTTCTCTCCTCCAACGTGGAAGTCAGACAAGTGTGGATAACTCTCAGTTCACCTTCTCTCCTCCAACTTGGAAGTCAGACAAATGTGGAGAACTCTCAGTTCACCTTCTCTCCTCCAACTTGGAAGTCAGACAAATGTGGAGAACTCTCAGTTCACCTTCTCTCCTCCAACGTGGAAGTCAGACAAGTGTGGAGAACTCTCAGTTCACCTTCTCTCCTCCAACGTGGAAGTCAGACAAGTGTGGAGAACTCTCAGTTCACCTTCTCTCCTCCAACTTGGAAGTCAGACAAGTGTGGAGAACTCTCAGTTCACCTTCTCTCCTCCAACTTGGAAGTCAGACAAGTGTGGAGAACTCTCAGTTCACCTTCTCTCCTCCAACGTGGAAGTCAGACAAGTGTGGAGAACTCTCAGTTCACCTTCTCTCCTCCAACGTGGAAGTCAGACAAGTGTGGATAACTCTCAGTTCACCTTCTCTCCTCCAACGTGGAAGTCAGACAAGTGTGGAGAACTCTCAGTTCGCCTTATCTCCTCCAACTAGGAAGTCAGACAAATGTGGAGAGCTCTCAGTTCACCATCTTCGCTTCCAAATTGGGAGTCTAGGACGCCGTTAAAACCAACCAAAACACAAGCGGGGGTGGGGGGAAGGAGGGGAGTAATGATGTAAGGAATGGGCAAACGGAAGATGGCTAAGGTAGGGAACAAGTTGGGGAGGGAGGTGGGTGGAGGCTCAAGCACCAATAAGTCCCATTGTCAATGTCTTCAGCAAGTTCATGCACTGGAATAAAACTTCACTTTCTGAAGCATGCATGGTTGCGTCACAAGATGAGGGGTGGGGGTGTAAATGGAAAACTGAAGCTCGGAAAGGGGGGGGGGGGGACAACTGGTATACAGCTTTGGATGGGGAAAGGAGGGAGGGGGTGAAGAAAGATATCATAGTTTGTTCTTACTAAGTCGATGACGAAGCAACAAGATGGAGGAGGGGGGGGGGGGGAGTTGCTATTTCTTATTTCTTCCTCGTGTCGAAGATGATCATTGGGCGCCATTAAGAAAGGCCTCTGCAAAACTTATCTTGTGTCCACTGGGAAAGTTATTGTGATTTGGTTCACTGTGTTTTGATTTGATTTGTTTAAATGCTATTTATGACTATTTTGATGTTCATGCTATTTCTGCTTATGTTCAAATAGTTAAGTATTGTTTGATACAGTCAGCTTTGCAACTTTGATTTTTGGATAGTTGTATTTGCAACCATGGCAAAGACTGTTAAACTTAGGAGGGAACTTAAATAATGGGGAGAGTCTCTAGGATTGTCAGGCCAAGAGTTAGCTAATTTTGTCATTATCTGAATATGATAAAGAGAAAGCTCGGGAGGCTCAGGAGGCTGATAAAGCTCGGGAGGAGTCTGAGAAAAGAGCTCAGGAGGCTAAAGAGAAAGCACGGGAGGCTCAGGAGGCTGCGAACGACAAACAGAGAGCTCATGATGCTCAAGAGAAAGCTCGGGAGGAGGCTGAGAAAGACAAACAGAGAGCTCATGATGCTGCAGAACAAGAGAACATCCCCGCTCATGAGTTGAGGAACAAGCAGCTAGAGCAGGAAACAAAACAAAACTCAACGCAACTGAGTGGGAAATGGCACGGGAACATGAGCTGGTTATGAAGCAGCTAGAACAATTGTCGGACTCCAAGACTGCCTCTACAGCTTCCCCTCAAAACTTTCTTCCTCCCATTCAAGCTCCAGACATGACCTTCACATTGGAGGCGTTCAATGAGGCAACTGAATCTATCGCTGCTTTCCTCGACAGATTTGAAAGACTGGCCCAGGAATTTGAGCTTGCTCCTGAAAAGTACAACCTCAAACGTGCACAAAGCCTCAGGGGTGTGGCCTATGAGGTCTACAGCAAACTTCCATCAAGCCAAGTTACCGACTACCCAGCTTTGAAAGAAGCCCTGCTCAACAGATACGAGTTGACAGTTGATGCCTACCGGACAAAAGTTCCGGTCAACCCGAAAGGGTAGGGGAGAGTCATATGCCCAATTTTCTGATAGACTGGGAAACTATCTGACAAAGTGGGTGTCATTGTCGGAAAAGACAGAGTCCTATGAGGATCTCTGGGAACTGATGGTTGGCGAACAGCTGCGCGAAACCATGTCCCCAGAGTTACGCACCTTTACTGCCGAGCAAGGTGCCACCACTCTGGCAGATCTGATCCGTTTAGCTGATTGTTACACCATGGCCCATGAAGAACCCAGCGCCCCTAAAAGGCCAAAACTCCAACAAGATTTCGGGCCAAATGCTTCACGGCAAACTAGGAACCCCAACTCCAAACTGAACCTGCAAGGGAGATGGAATCACAGTGGCTCAAATAGCATTGAACGAAACCCACTGGGACAGCAGCTATATTGTGCATACTGCAAGTCCAACACCCACAACCGGGACGACTGCAGGAAACTTGCCTACAAGCAACAAAATGTTGCAAAACCATGCAATTCGTCTCGACTTCCCAGGACTGCACCAACCCGTCCCTGACGCATTGTCCAGGCACACCGTCAGTCATCAAGCAGGTGACAGCCAACAACATTCCTGTTCAGTGTCTATATGACACTGGACTGTCATGCAACGCAATCGTCTGCGGATCCTTAGTCCCCACTTCAGCATACACAGGAGACTTCATCATTCTACAAGGCCCTGATGCTGCAATCCCCCCAACCACTTTGCCAGTCGCCATCATCAATGTCGATACCAGGTTTGTGAAGGGACCCATCAAGGCAGTGATCATGGAGAGTCCTGTCTATGACCTCATACTTGGATCCCAGTATGTGTTCTTAGGCCATCCCACACAACCTGTCCTAATTTCAGCAGCCTTGCCCTCTCCCCAAGCCACAAACCAACTCCCTCCCTCCTTCCCAAAGAGCAAAACTCCCTCAGCGGGGAAGAAACCTCTCAACGCGGCAAACAAAATTGCCGCGCAAGCAAATCCAGAGCTTCCCAAGTCCCCAAGTCCACTGCAACTTGGACAATCCTTCCAGAGGATATTCCGCCCTCCAACGACACAAGACCACTCGCAACCTGTTGTCATGACCCCATCCGTATCCCAAGCAGTGGAGGCATTTCCCACCTGTGGACAACCAGGCATCATGACTCAGTCTCCTCAGGTGACCGCACGTAAAGGCACCCCTGGACCCGCAAACCATCTCCGACGTTACTATCGGGACCAGCCGCCACACATCCAGCCATCACCTACCCCTCCCTTTCAGCGAGTGTCAGTCGACTTGGTCGGGCCTCTACCTAAACGGAAGAAGAAATTCCGGTACATAGTCCCCGTGGTTGATGTATGTACCATGAGGTGCGATGCCGCTCCAATCTCCTCACTTGATGCTAGCCAGGTAGCCGCGGCACTCAAAGCCATTTTCGCCCGAATCGGCCTACCAATCCACATCGTCAGCAATGATGAGTCCAGGCTCAAGGGGAATCTGAGACAGGAGGTTTTTGCTATCCTGCAATCAACCTTGGGACAGCTCAACATAGGATTGCCGCAGCAATCTCAGTCGGAACCCAATCAACTGGTCTCCAACCCACCTGCTCCTTTGAACTCTGTGCTGCGACCAGACATTTCGCCATTTTAAAATCCCTGATTTTATCAAAAATTATATTTCTGTGGTTATTGCTGCCTAATCCCCCAGATGACATTGTAAACTGTTTGCAGAAAAGTATACCATCAATTTGTATGGGATAAAAAGAACGACAAAATAAGTAGGCGAAATTTCACACAAAAATATTGAACAGGGTGGTTTAGGGATCCCAGATTTTGTTAAATATATGAGTGCACTTAAAGTTACATGGATAAAAAGAGTATGTTCGAGCAATCATAAATGGACTCTCATATTGTAAAAGAGTTAAACGTAAGAGCCGCATTTCTAGAAAAAATAGGCACTGTAATTAATACTACTAACTACACAAATATGTTTTGGTGTGATGTGTTTAACGCTTATGATAAATTGGCAGAAAAGGTGGTGGTTGAAGGCGCTGATGAAATTATATCTGAGCCTTTATTTTGTAATTGTAATATTCTAATAGCACAGAAGCCCGTCTTTTATAAAATATGGATTGAGAAAGATGTTTATAAATTAGTCATTTGCTGGATGAAAATGGCAGGTTTTTGTCTTATGATATGTTTTTGTTAAAGTATGGCATTCCTACAAACATTCTTAATTACTTCGGAATCATAAATGGGGTGAAACATTATGATAAAAAAAAGGCAGTACAATTAACTGATGGCAATTTTTCTCCATTTTCAACAAATAAAGTGCTGTCTGTCTTGCTCCCTTCCCCCAGAGGTGCAAGACTGTTTTATGAGCATTTGGTAAGTAATGAAGTAAACCCAGGGTGTTGCCAGAACTGGGATAGTAGACTTGCAAGGAATGTGCCGTGGAAGATCATATTTCGAAAAATTAAAAAAAATTAAAGAAGTTAAATTAAAGTGGGCCAAATTAGAATTGTTCATAGAATTATTGGAACTAACATTATTCTTCAAAGCATAAATTGTGAAGCAACAAATAAATGCTCTTTTTGTAATATTGAAAAAGAAAATATTCAACACCTTTTCTGGCACTGCCAATTTGTTCAAACTTTTTGGAAATAATTTCAAACAAAACTTACTCAAAAATGCTCAATAGCACAGAATTTTAAATTTAGCGAACACTTAATAATTTTCGGTTGTGAAAAGAATGTTAGCACAGATGAGATTATAGATTTGATCACCTTGCTCGCAAAATCGTACATTTATAAATGCAAGACAAAAAAAGAATCATGCCATTTACACAGTTGAAAAATACAATGCCAGAATCCAAATGAAAGTCGATCAGATTGAACAACTCTGGGACCCATACAAACCCTTGTTTTTCTGATATTGAAAGATTATGGTCTTGAT
>JAGGCT020004092.1:91540-111540 GCA_017654935.2 Phymorhynchus buccinoides | reverse complement strand
ATGTAATGTATCTTACTATTATATTGTGACCCTAGCATCAATGTAATGTATCTTACTATTATATTGTGACCCTATTATGAATGTAATGTATCTTACTATTATATTGTGACCCTAGCATCAATGTAATTGTATCTTACTATTATATTAATGCATAAAACCGACCTCCGTTATAAAAACCCTGCAGTTTATGACCGATTTTTCCTGACTTTTTGGATGTCTTAAAATAGAGGTTTGACTGTTCCTCAAAGTGTACCACGTTATGGTCGGTATCTGTTCGTTCTTGTTCTTGCTAGTGTTAGTCTTACAATAGAGGTTTGACTGTTCTTCAAAGTGTACCACGTTATGGTTGGTGTCTGTTCGTTCTTGTCCTTGCTAGTCTTAGTTGGGGGGCACAAAGGGGCGCAACCACAAGCGCGCTGCAATAACACGTCGGCAGATAGGATGCAAACCTGTGTGTAAAATGATGTCATGGTAGAATATCGATGGTGAAACATAATGCTAACGTGAAGGAGGTGTCGCCTAATATAACAGCAGTCGCGAGTCCTATTTCAACGAGTCGACTCATTACTCTCCTGATGTTTCTTTTCCTTTTGTCACCCTGGCAGTTCTTCTCCAGAATGGAGAGGAGAGAGAGAGAGACGAGAGAGAGATAGAGAGAAGAGAGATTGAGACCGAGAGAGAGAGAGAGAGAGAAGAGAGAGAAGAGAGAGAGAGAGAGAGGGAAAGAGAGAGAGAGAGAGAGAGAGAGAGAGAGAGAGAGAGAGAGAGAGAGGTGGAGAGAGAGACAGAGGCAGAGACAGAGACAGGGAAAGAGAGACACACAAGACAGACACCAGAGAGACAAACACAGAGAGAGAGAGAGAGAGAGAGAGAGAGAGAGAGAGGAGAGAGAGAGAGGGAGGGAGAGGGAGAGGGAGAGGGAGAGGAGAGAGAGACGCAAGACGCAAGACGCAAGTGTGGTTTAATCACTCAACCATTTTTCACCGCCAAAGTCGCATTTTAGCACCACAGTGATTTAACACCTATGTGTCACCATAAAAAAAAGGCCATCAAATTGGGGTCTTTATATATCCAAAGACCCTATTCCAAAGAAGTCTTAATGTCCTTCAAAAGTGTTTGGGGAGGAAAGGTTATACCTTATGTTATATATGTCACAGGAGAATCCCCAATACTGCAGATGGATTTTGTTCTCTACCCAGGCTAAATTTAATGGAAATATTTTGGCTGAAACAAACATGGCTGGCGGTGAAAGGGTTAGAGGCCTTAGCAAAATCATGACGCCCGGGCTGGCGAACATAAATACATACATATACTCACATGTGGAAGAGGAAATAATGAGCATGACATAACGCCACAAATCAACATTCCATATAAAATAAGTTTTTCATGAAGTGGCAGCTTCTCTTATCTTGAATGACTTATACAAAAATATAGAGAAATTAACGCACAATCTTCATCTCTGGTGGATGACAACAGTAAACATAGTTTAAAAAGTGAAGGACGTCTATACTATTTAGGCTTTATAACACGTTCACGAATATGGCGAAGTATTGGGCAAAAGAGAACAAAATGCACTTCATCTTCTTCATTGCGTACATAAAGGACAAATCAAATCTATTATCTCTATAATGTGTGTACCTGAAATGATGTACTGCTAACTCAGAAATTTTTAGTCTAAATCTAGATGTAATGAACCTTACTTGCCTATCCAAGTCAAGCTGTAAATAAGATTTTAAACTATGCTGATTGCAAAAATGCAAAAAGACTCTGTAAAGAACTGAACCTATCACTAGTTGCCATACCATGTTGTTGTGTGTTGTTTTATTTGATAAAGTTGCTGTTTTTCGGTTAGAAACAGATGTCATGTAATGGTGTTTGTTCTTACATCCCACCAGAAGGATCGCCATTTTATTCTTATTTTGAGCGAGAGAGAGAGAGAGAGAGAGAGAGAGCAGATTGAGAGAGGAGAGAGAGAGAGAGAGAGAGAGAGAGATAGAGAGAGAGAGAGAGAGCGAGAATGACAATAGGCTTTTAATGTCATTAGCTTCACAAGCTCTTGTGACATAGGGTACATTAAAGAAAATGAACACTGCAAAATGTACAAACGCAAAAAAAGAAAACAGTTCATCATCATGAAAGGAAACCAAACCATGGAATCAGTAAGCTCGCCTAACTAGTGTGACTGCATGTACCCCATTACAATCACAACGTCTTTCAAGGCATCTACTATCATCTATATCATATGGTTTTCCAAATGAAACGACCAACAAACTCAATCAGGGCACATCTCGACAAGTCTTTCCTTTCATATTCTGTCCACATTCTTTCGCTTCGTCTTTCATTTCCCTGCACATTTCCCTGATCTTGTCATGTTCTTCCTTGGAATGGTCCATGACACAGAGAGAGAGAGAGAGAGAGAGAGAGAGAGAGAGAGAGAGACGAGAGAGAGAGACGAGAGAGAGAGATGAGAGAGAGAGAATTGAATTTGAATTGAATGAATTTTATTTATAGAGAGCGTAATAGAATAAGCAATAACATGCTTTTTTACATCCAGCCCTCTGGACAGAATACATATATAAAAGTAGAAAATGGAAAACGAAAATAAACACATAACAAAGTAATATAAAGCATGCCAAAAAAATCCCTATATTGTAACACATCAATAACAAAATCAAACCTATTATTATTATTAACTATACTCATTATTAACATTCAAAATGTGTGAAGTAAGCGCATACACACGGGAAAATAAAACCCAATCCTACTTTTCACACTCATCTTTAAACATTCAAAAATAGAGAAGTGCACAAACATAAAAAAAAAAAAATACCTCAATCATACTTCATCATTAAAATGTACTTATTTGAAAAGAAACCCATGCACATAATAAGTCAAACATAATATTACTTTACCTACTCACCTACTAATCTTAGCATGCATAAATTTAAAATGTAAATACATGTACCCATGGCAACATGAAACCTATTCCTACATTACATTATTCATTTGTAGCATGAACAAATTAAAAAGTAAACACACACTCGTAACAAAAGCAGACCTAGTCATATTGTTTGCAAGCGAATACACATATTAAAAAGTAAATACTACTCATGACGAAATCAAGCCTAAACCTACTTTCTAGTCCTCGTCTTTAACATGCACATAAGTAAAACTTAACTAATCACAAAATTAAGACTAATCCTATTTTACATACTCATAACATGTAACCTACACATTTTAAATTTAAAGCCGATACACATAATAAAATCAAGCCTAAGCCCATTTTACATACTAATCTTAAAAATACATCAAACGTAAATGTAAGCACATACACATGACAGAATAAAACCAAATCCTATTCTACATACTCATCTTTAACATACACACATTTTGGAATAAACACTTATACATTACAAGATGAAACCCAATCCTATAATAATAATATAATAACAATAATAATAATAATAATAAATAATAATAAATAATAATAAATAATAATAATAAATAATAATAATAATAATAATATAATAATAATTCATATAGCGCTAAACATCCATATAGTAGTATGCCCGTTGCGCGCTACAAAAGCAACAATGAAAGATGAAAAACATTGATTACAATCAACAAGAAAGTCATACCACCAACATTCGAATGCAAAGAAATAAAGTAACAACAAATAACACGATTCTCACTCACAAAGACATCCACCCTCGTTCGCCAGCACTGTCACTCTCTGATAACACATCACACTCACAAAAACTAATAAAAATGTAACACAAGTAACAGGAAGGAATGCACCAATTAATACGTGCGTACACACGGCCCATACAGACAGACAGACCCCCCCCCCACAAACCCTCTTCTCTCAACTCTCTCCCTCCCTCCCCCTCTCTGCCCTCTCTCTCTCCCTCCCCATCCTCCCCCCTCTCTCTCCCCCTCTCCCCCTCTCTCTCCCCCTCTCTCTCTCTCTCCTTTCCTCTCTCTCTCTCATCATACAGGATCCCCAATACAATAATATCAAAGAAACACTTTTCGTTACATAAATATAAACATTCTGGCTAAGTCACAATAAACAAAAAATATAACAATATAAGCCTAAAGAAGAAAAAACTAAATTTGTATACTAAGTAATTTTTTTATGACACTAAACACACACACACACACACACACAACACACACACACACACACACACACACACACACACACACACACACGCGCGCCGGCGCGCGCGCACATACACGCGCGCGCGCGCATGCGCGCACACACTAAGAGAGAGAGAGAGAGCAGACAGAGACAGAGAACAAAATAGATAGACTGAGTGAGAGAGAGAAGCATATCTAACACACTCATCTTTAACAATCGTAACATTATAAACACAGTAAACACTGATACATGACAAAGTCGAGCCTAGTTACTTGTAGGACCTACTTCGCATAGTCAACAAAAAATAAGACTTAAAAGTAAACACACACACACGTTATACAATCATAGTAAATACATATCCATGACATCATCGAACTTAATCTTACTTTATATAAGTATTTATTTTTAGCATGCACTAATTTGACTAAATCAAACTCTAATCCTACCTTATACACTCAAGTTCAAATATACATTCAACTAACAGACAAATTTAAAAGTAAGCAAAGAGAGAGAGAGAGAGAGAGAGAGAGAGAGAGAGAGAGAGAGAGAGAGAGACGAGAGAGAGAGACGAGAGAGAGAGAGAGAGAGAGAGAGAGAGAGATGAGAGAGAGAGAGAGATTGAGAGAGAGACTGAGAGAGAGAGAGAGAGACTGGGAGAGAGAGAGAGAGAGAGATAGAGAGAGGAGAGAGAGAGAGAGCGAATAAGACTGCCTCTAGAGAGAAAGACTGAACGAGAAAGACGAAAACAAGATGACAGAGAACAATAACTTATTCACACACTGACAAGGGAAATAACTACCTTCGACAATATCTTGGCCCAGAACCGGTTTGATTTGCCTCCCTTGGCAAGGGGTTAGCACTGCACTTATTCTTTCGACTTCAGTTTAGTTAGTACACCCTATCCTCCCCCCCCCCCCCCCCCCCCCCCCCCCCCCCCTCCTCTCTTCGCCCATGTAGGAATACTGGAGTGAGGAGCGAGGTCTTTCCTACAAGTAGTTTCCCCACCTTCTGGAAGTCATGTGCTTGTTGATTCCTCTAATTCGGCCACTCTCCCTTGACTCTTGCCTTTCCCTGTGCTAACTGTCATCTACAATCTTATTCTGCCTTACTGGCGTCAATTCTCCTGTCTTTCTTTTTGTCTTCTTCAAGAAACTCTTACAAAGGGTTTCTTCAGTGAAGACAGACAAAAAAGTGGGGATTTCAACTGTGCAAACTCAACTGAACGTGTTTCCTTTGTTTCTGAAGTCTGTTGTTTCATGTTTCTGAAGCGCCGTGAGCTCAAGAGAGAAAGGGCCGCTCTATAAATGTTATTTATTATTATTATTATTAATGAGATTTTGTTTCTGCAGTGACTTCTACCAATTTTGTTGTTCGGTCTTTTTTATTTTTTCAGATTGTTGTCTTGCAAGTTCCGTCATTTTGTTTTTATCATGGTGAGTGGCAATGTGTCTGTGTGAGTACATTCATTGCATCTATATGTCTCTCTTTCACGCGGTGTTCATTCGCCGAATAATTCATTTCCATTGACATAATAACAACATGCCCTAAAGCTTTGATGCATTTATCAAAATGTTTGCTCTGAACTCAATGTCTTGGTCTTACAGAAGATGCCATAAAACTCCTGTGCCATTTTCATAAACTCTGCTCTGAACTTGGAGCCAGTCAAACAGTACAGGTAGAAGTTGATGCCACTGTTCCATCTCCACAGCACAACGCTGGATAAAGGCAAACACCCACACTTGACCACTGTGGATGGGGTCAGTCCAATCAGTGTAGTTAATCATACACTAAATATATAGCCCATGGCGTTGTCATGATGAAAAAGGAAACGTTGGCAATAACCAGGGTGACCGTCAATGAAGACACTTTCTGCTGTCTGGAGGAACCCTGGCTGGCTTGTTGTGTTGAAAGGTCTTTGGCTGATTCCAACATATCTGGCCAGTGTCCGCAAACCCCCAATGATGTTACTGAGGAGTAAAATGATGAAAGGTAAGAAAGAAAACCGAAGCAAGTAAATCCAAGTTTCTATTTTGTAAGCAAACAATTCGTAGAGTTCTGAGGCATATGCTTGGCACCCACCAACATCACCAATGTTATAGCCGTACAGTATGTGGACATTCATCAGAAGCAGAACGATGCTTACTATGCCAGCAGTAACTCGTGACTTTCTCTTGGTCCACACAGCATCGACACGAAGTGGCCACAGCACAGAGGCAGCTCTGAGCATGGTGAGTGACACCAGCATCCATGACGACACAGGTGATGCTGAAACGCTCTAAATACCTGTACATCTTGCACTGCCAGGTGCCCTGATTCCCTATCAATGTAAAATCATACATAATTTGGAAGAAGTTCTGCAGTGCACTCATCAGCAGCATCTGGTCAGACACGGCCAGAACTGTGAAGAAAACACTGGACGTGGATGAAGGAAGACGAAGCATGATCAGAATGACCATTACATTTCCGAACATCCCAAAGACAACAACGATAGCATCGCCGGTATTCATGATGAGACCAGCCAGGTCTACATAGGGTTGGTGTAAATCGTACCACGAATCCCGTTTGACACGGTCTGAGCCGTCCATTGTACTGGTCACTTCACAGATTTAGACCTTGAAAGTTGACTGTGTTAATGGTTTGGGGGGTTTAACCATAATACGACATTACATGTTTATACGTTATATGCTGCAGCTTGTCTGACCTGACTGACTCTGTAATAGCACCTATATCTGCTGCTATGTGGGTAAGATTTACAATTCTAACTACATAAACCTATCAGTATACAGTCAATTTCACACACACACACACACACACATACACACACAAAGAGCCCCCCCCCCCCACACACACACACACACACACATACACACATGCGTGCACGCACGCACACAAGCACACACGAGTGCGCACACACATGCACACGCACACACACACACATGCACGCACATACACACAGACACACACACACGCACGCACACAGAGGAGAGAGAGAGAGAGAGAGAGAGGAGAGAGAGAGAGGAGAGCGAGAGAGAGAGAGACAGACAGACAGACAGACAGACAGACAGACAGAGACAGCCAGCCAGAGACAGACAGACTGACAGCGTAAGCGAGAGAGAGAGAGAGGAGAGACTTTGAGAGAGATTTGAGAGAGAGATGAGAGAGAGAGAGAGAGAGAGAGAGAGACAGACAGACAGAAACAGACAGAGACAGCCAGCCAGAGACAGACAGACTGACAGCGCAAAAGCGAGAGAGAGAGAGAGAGAGCACCGAGAGAGAGAGAGAGAGAGAGAGAGAGAGAGAGGGAGAGAGAGAGAGAGAGAGAGTCAAAGTCAAAGTCAAAGTCAAAGTCAAAAATATTTTAATTGTTAGGCCTCTGGCCCATAACAATGGAGTTCACAAAAAAAAAGTATTGCATATATATATATGAGCAACAACGAAAAAAAAGAATAAAGACACACCAAAAAAAAACATGTATTATATGCAAACAAAACATAGATACAGACATTCATCATGCATGTATATATTCTTTTCGCAAGGCAAGAGCTTTGTGAATAAATAATGACGTCTTAATAATAATGCTAGGGTTTTGATTACATAAAATCAATGTGAGTCTGAAAGATGAAGGATGTTTATAATATTTTGCTGGAATTAGTTATCTTCTTAAATCATTATATTTAGGACATATAAATAGAAAGTGAATTTCAGTCTCAAGAGTTGTACAACAAAAAGGACAATGATCTTTACTTTTGTCTAAACGTGCCTTATATTGTAAGAAATTACAGTTAATTGCAGACATTCCCATTCGAAATCTAGCAATATCTTTACGAACAAAGAAATTTTTTAAAGTGTGTAAATACGGCTTCATTGAAATTGTTGGATTAAGTATACAATACCCTTGAAATAAATCATGACTTTGCAATGCAGATGACCAATCCTGCTTAAAACAGTCCACAAGCCTTTGCTTGAATTATTTAAGAAACAATTGCCTATTCCCCACCCCTTGTGCTTCCCATACCACCCCGAACCCATACTGATACAATACATTCCGAACACGGCAAGCCCATGTGACATAGTTTTGTCTTTGCAGATGTAATAACATATTGTATGCTTTCCTTGGAAACCTATAATTATCCATAGTAACGAGCCGTAGCCAAAATTTGACGCACCTAGTGTATGTGTTAACAAAAAGAGGGTACCTACCAGTCTCGCCATAAATAAGATGTCTTGGAGATTTTGGGCTCGCACCTAAAAAGCGTTTAAGGGCTGAAAGATGGACTCTTTCTATAAGCTCTTGATTGGCTGTTAAACCCCAGATTTCAGATCCATAAGTTAATATGGGTTGTATTTGGCTGAGAGAGAGAGAGACAGAGAGAGAGAGAGAGAGAGAGAGAGAGAGAGAGACAGAGAGAGAGAGAGAGAGAGAGAGAGAGAGAGAGAGAGAGAGAGAGAGAGAAAGAGAGAGTGACAGAGAGAGAAAGAAGGAAAGAGAGAGAAAGAAGAGAGAGAGAGTGACATTACAGAGAGAGAGAGAGAGATGAGAGAGAGAGAGGAGAGAGAGAGAGAGAGAGAGAGATGAGAAAGAGAGATGTGACAGAGAGAGAAAGAAGGAAAGAGAGAAAAAGAGTGACAGAGAGAGAAAGAGAGAGAGAGTGACAGAGAGAGAGAGAATAATGTGTATGTGCGTGTGCGTGCGTGTGCGTGCGTGCGTGTGTGTGTGTGTGTGTGTGTGCGTGTGTGTGTGTGTGTGTGTGTGTGTGTGTGTGTGCGTGTGCGTGTGCGTGTGTGCGTGCGTGTGCGTGCGCGCGAGATTCGAGCTGGAAACGCCTTCCACAATGTTGGGTTAACTTGTCGCAGACATTTCTAGCAGCAACCCGACACACACAAACAACAATGCTGAAATAGCTTCTGAACATTTCACAGTTTCTCTCTAATTTTATTTTTGTATAAGTCTTGGGAAATCTCTCACTCTATCTGACTTTTATATATGTGACCCAGCACCACGAAAGAGAGAGAGTCGCTGGGTCAGTTTATCACAATAGGCTTGGAAATTACAAAATCTACTTTTTTGTCAATTTTGAGTTATGGGTATGGGTATGTTCGTGTTCTCTGACATCTCATCTTTCATAATAATGTATAAAGGATCATCTTTATTATTGTCTCTCAATGGTCTTGTAACTGCTTTAACCCTTTCGCCGCCAATGTAGCATTTATGCACCACAAATGGTTTAACACCCATGTCACTAAAAGGCATCAAACCAGGGACATGTTATCTGAAGACCCTGTTTTCTTATTTTTTGGGAGGTAAGGATAGGCCTAATTGTCTGCATGTCACAGATGAATTCCCAATATTGTAGATACAAAAATGTCTCTACCCAGCTAAGTTTAATGGTATTTGTTGGCTGAAAAATGGCTAGCGGCAAAAGGGTTAAAACGAGTAGGTCAATGTTGCATGTTCTTTAGCGATGCTAGACTGTGGTTTTCTCAAAATGGCTGACGCTCACCCTACTAACTTTACGTGCTTATAACTCTGGCACAGAAAAAGATACAAGAATGGTTCTTGTATCATTAGAAAGAGAATTGTCTGAAGTTTTCAACTATACAATTTTCTCAGAATGGTCAGTTTGACACTTAATGTCCCTTTCGTGGTGCGGGGTCACATATTTACATGCACTTGCGTTTCACACAGTGATCTTGAAAAACGAATGTTTCTCCTGTATTTTGTTCCATGGCTCAAAATAAGCAAACGAGTGCAACACAGTGGAACCAGAGAATGTTGCATCTTGTATGCACCTTGTATCATTTACACCTTTTATACTGAAGATGACTATTAAAAAATGGGTAGGCGCTGCGCTTGCGGTGACGCTCTCTCCAGGGAAGAGCAGCCCGAATTTCACAGAGATAAGTCCCTGTGACTAAAATACACCAGACACCGATATGACCATTGGCCAGGGGCAGTGACCACTGGTCATCTGCATGATACAAGTGCATAAATTATCTAGTGACAGGAAATAAGATGTAAGAATCAAACGTTTGATTTTTAAGTCAAAGTGATCACTGGTCACTGTCACTGACACTAGTCATCTACATTGTACAGTAGTACTCACGACTCACTGATAATAGTGATGATGTGGAGCTTACGTCAAAATGACAACTGGTCACCCACATTATTTAAGTGCAGAAATTATCTGGTGACAGGAAATAAGCTGTTAAATATTTTTATAAATAGTCCAGGCGAAATTAAGCTTGACCTAGTTTTGCGATATATAGTAGTTTTTTTAATTTCGATATAACATGATTTGAGGGTGCTGAATCAAAATACGCCCGAGGTTAAGTTGTAAATATTGGGCATTTTTAGCTATGACGTCATATTCAAAATGGCCACCATGGGACTCTAGAGAACTGTATAAATATGCACTTAACGTAATTATTTTGTATCTAATGCTTTTTGGGGTGTAAGGAAAATAGTATAATTTGCTGATATGATCCAAACTATGTGAACTATATCCTATTTTAGTACTTACTAGCCCCCAGTTACTTTGCGGAGAAGGCTATCACGATCTTTCGTGTCCTTTCATTTGCCTGGCAATTATCTTAAAGAACCATGTCACAGGATCACTTCGAATTGGTGTGCCACTATTTTAATCAAACTGATGTGCCCCTCAATATGACTTGTTGACCTTGACCTTTGACCTTGAGTATGTGATTTTATTGCATCGACTATGCGTTTTCAACCTTTGCACTGCTGTCGTAAAATAAGCTATGTGGGTATTTGTCTAAAGCTAAGGTGTATAGAGGATTTTGAATTACTGATGCCAATTTTTTTCATGTCTAAGCCTTTCATGTTAAATGCTTGACATTGAATTTGCACAGAATATTTAAATTTTTTGTTTTAATATATTTTAAAACCTATGCAATAACGGTCTTATAATCGGTACATTAGCCCTATGGTTATATAGATGCTAACCTAAGTAACGATGACATCTCTAACCTTCACCTTAACGCGTGTCCTTAGTTGCTAGACGCCAAGCAGTACAATACAGCGATCAGTGTCGATTTATAGGTGGGTAAAAGGGCCGACGTACCATTGCATGGAGGGGTGAGTGAAGAAGGGAAAGAGTGGGGAAAGCATCAGAGGATTTTTTGGTGCGCACTTCTTGCTTTTCCACTTTCGTTAGAGAAAGGTGTATTTTTAGTCGTCTCTTTTGGATTGCAGACTGATGTCAAGCTGCATGCAGCTCCAAGAAGACAATTATTAGTGAATTGGGGGGTCTTTTTCATGTCGGGGATTGTAGCACAAAATACAGTGGCCAAGTTCGTAGAAACAGATCAGATACATATTATGATATAAACATTGTGTGTCCTCAACGGATTAAATGCCCACAATGCTCTCTTCATCATTTGATAATTTTCAGAAACTCTGATGGCAACTGTCATGAGATTTTGCACACAAAGTCTCCTTTTATTTGCAGAATTATGGGCAGATGGATGCTGCCCTGCTATGCGCCCATTACTGCATTACAATATTTCGGATAGTCAGGGCCTCGTCTGATGCCAACAATCATCCCAGTAGTCAATGTTGTTTAATAAATGCTGACACACGCATTTCCAGCTACATTTGAAAAGAACGTCATGTTGTTCAAAGTGAGTCTGCTCCCACAAAAAAAACTATCATTGCTAATGAGCTTAAAAGCATCATGCTTCAAAGTTAGTCATACTTGGTGGAAGACCACTCTTATCCAAGTTCTGGCCATCGTGAACACTTCTATGATGAGGCGATGATATATTGCATCCGTAGGCCTGATACCAGTGCTTAGCTGGCATGGGGTTATGCTATGTGGATGTATTAACGTGATAATAAAGCAGCCTCAGCAGCTTCTCAAAGATTAAACTAATAAGAGTCTTGATGATCCAGTCTTATTCTGAAAGGAGCTTTTGCACGTGAGTACTATTGTAGTGTCCAGACTCTTCTCTGAGCGATTACTCCCCCCACACACACACACACCTCCCATCACAATTTCACTAGCCTGCCAATGCAACCAAGTAGCTCACCTGCATGATGACCCTCATAGCCAGGAATAAAGTCCTTGTACTCCCTCCCCCTCCTTGTAAATTGCACAACTATCCAGTACAGCTGTTGTCACTGGTGAACGCATTGCACGTCTACTCAGCCATGGATAACAGAGGCTGGAGGCACGTCCAGGAAGATACTGTACATAGGCACCATTCTTTGCTCCTGGCTGCTGACGGGGTTTTCTTTGTCTGTTGGGTGTTGTGTCCTCCATACACAGGACAAGGGTCACCACTGATAATTGTGCTCATAAAGGCAATATCTTCTTTAGCCACTTGATGCAAATAAACCTGAAGTCTGGCTACAGATGGGACAGAGTTGACATTCGATGTGCTTTTTTGAAGTGGGAATTTAATTTTATTAATCCTATTACAACAGTCTTCCACGTGCGCCCAAATTAAAGAAAAGTGAAGAGAAAATT
Organism: Phymorhynchus buccinoides; assembly: GCA_017654935.2. NCBI lineage: Eukaryota > Metazoa > Mollusca > Gastropoda > Neogastropoda > Raphitomidae > Phymorhynchus > Phymorhynchus buccinoides. The sequence continues at coordinate 98,907 of JAGGCT020004092.1, read as the reverse complement.
AATGCGACTCAGTGCCATTTTAGTATATTCCCTCGTTTATTCTTGCAAGCGGCCTTGTTTGCATCTTTAAAAATCAAATCATTGTCAACTTCTGGGGGGCGTTTTGCCCCTAAGACCCTCCATGCGAGTATTTGAACCTCCCCCCCTTCCATGTCCAACTGATCCGCCCCTGTGGTGGAATATCAATGTGTGAATTACTGATATGCAAATATTTACGCCACAGCATCATTAATAAATACAACAGAAACACGCACGCACACGCACGCACGCACACACATACACCACACCACACACAAACAACACACACACGCAACGCCACACGCACACGCACACGCACACACCCACACATGCACCACACACAGTGATACACGCACACACGAGCACCACGCACACGCACACTCACACTCACGCACACGCACGCACACACACACAACACACACACACACACACAACACACACACGCACGCGCACACGCGCGCACGCACGCACACACACACACACACACACCACACACACAAACACACACACACACACACACAATCTGTCTGTCCATTTTTCACTTCGGCCAAGGGCTATAATCATTTCGGCTCAGTGGCTATAGTCATTTCGGCCCATGTGTCTATAATCATTTCGGCCCAGGGCTATAATCATTTCGGCCCAATGCTATAGTCATTTCGGCCCAAGGCAATAGTCATTTCGGCCCAAGGCAATAGTCATTTCGGCCCAAGGCAATAGTCATTTCGGCCCAATGCAATAGTCATTTCGGCCCAATGCAATAGTCATTTCGGCCCAAGGCTATAGTCATTTCGGCCCAAGGCTATAGTCATTTCGGCCCAAGGCAATAGTCATTTCGGCCCAAGGCAATAGTCATTTCGGCCCAAAGCAATAGTCATTTCGGCTCTAGGCTATGGTCATTTCGGCCCAGGGCAATAGTCATTTCGGCCCAAGGCTATATGGTCAATTCGGCCCAAGGCTATAGTCATTTCGGCCCAAGGCAATTCATTTCGCCCAAGGCAATAGTCATTTCGGCCCTAGGCTATGGTCATTTCGGCCCAAGGCAATAGTCATTTCGGCCCAAGGCAATAGTCATTTCGGTCCAATGCAATAGTCATTTCGGCCCAATGCAACAGTCATTTCGGCCCTAGGCTATGGTCATTTCGGCCCTAGGCTATGGTCATTTCGGCCCAAGGCAATAGTCACTTCGGCCCAAGTGCAATAGTCATTTCGGCTCAAGGGCTATAGTCATTTCGGCCCAAAGCAATAGTCATTTCGGCCCAGGGCTATAGTCAATTCGGCCCAAGGCAATAGTCATTTCGGCCCAAGGCAATAGTCATTTCGGCTCAAGGCAATAGTCAATTCGGCCCAAGGCTATGGTCACTTCGGCCCAAGGCTATTGTCATTTCGGTAGTCCATGCGGCTATAGTCATTTCGGCCACCAATTGCAATAGTCATTTCGGCCCAAGGCTATGGTTATTTTGGCCCAAGGCTATGGTCATTTCGGCTCTAGGCTATGGTCATTTCGGCCCAGTTTATAATGTAGTTCCTTCGGCAAATGGCTATGGTCATTTCGGCCCAAGGCTATGGTCACTTCGGCCCTAGGCTATAGTCATTTCGGCCCAAGGCAATAGTACATTTCGGCCTTAAGTCATTTGGATAGTCATTTCGGCCCAGGGCTATAGTTTCTTCGGCTTCAGTGGCAATAGTCTTTTTCGGCCCAAGGCAATAGTCATTTCGGGGGTAGGCTATAGTCATTTCGGCCCAAGGATATAGTGATTTCGGCCCAAGGCAATAGTCATTTCGGCACATAGGCTATTGTCATTTCGGCCCAAGGGTAATAGTCATTTCGGCCCATAGGCTATAGTCATTTCGGCCCAAAGCACTATAGTCATTTCGGCCCAAGGCTTACGAAGTCATTTCGGCCCAGAGTTTATAGTCATTTCGGCCCATCTCAATAGTCACTTCGGCCCACAGGCAATAGTCGTTTCGGCCCAGGGAAATAGTCATTTCGGCCCAAGGCTATAGTCATTTCTGGCCAAGGCAATAGTCATTTCGGCTCAAGGCAATAGTCATTTCGGCCCAGGGTAATAGTCATTTGAGGCCCAAGGTAATAGTCATTTCGGTCCAAGGGCTATAGTCATTTCGGCCCAAGGCTATAGTCATTTCGGCCCAAGGCTAGGTGTCACATTCGGCCCAGGAGGGCACACAGTCTTTGACTTTGGCCCATGATATAGCATTAATCCAAACACTATGTTCACTCAGCATAAATAAAATCAATCAATCATTATATACATCAATCGATCTTTCAACTGTTTTATTAGTCAGTCATGTAAGCATGCAATCCTTTGATCACTTTCAAATATCAACCAATCAGTCAGTCAGTCGACAATGTTATTGCCATAGTTATTACAATATTCTTTCGAGGCCTTTTTATGTATTGGATGTACTTGTGCTGTTTTCCATGTTTGAGGAAATTTAGCTTCTTGTAAGCTTCGATTAAGCAATGTGGTTAGGGGGTTTAGGATAGCTGGTAAGGCAGCAATACGTAATTTATTGTGAATAAGGTCTGGACCTACTGCTTTGTTTTGGTTCAGGTTAACAATGACATTTGAAACATCAAGAGGAGAAAGGGTAATGTTCGATAGTTCAGGTTAACAATAACATTTGAAACATGAAGAGGAGTAAGGGTAATGTTTGATAGTTCAGGGTCTAAGAAGGGAATATCAGGGGTATCATCATTGTCATTTTCTAAAATAGATTGACTAATAAAAAAAGTTATTGAAAACATTAGCTTTTTCTTTATTTGAATAGTACGTTATGCCATCATAAATTATCGGCGGAATTTCATTGGAGTCAAATCCTTTTTTCTTCAAAAAAGATTTTACAATTTTCCACCATTATTTAGCTCCAATATGTGACTGTGTTATTACTCTAGTTTCTAACTGTTTTACATATTCTCTTTGCTGTTGTCTTTCTATGTCTGTAGCATAGTTTCTAATTGTTTGACATATTCTCTTTTCTCTTTGCTGTTGTCTTTCTATGTCTGTAGCATAGTTTCTAACTGTTTTACATATTCTCTTTTCTCTTTGCTGTTGTCTTTCTATGTCTGTAACATAGTTTCTAAATCGTCGGAAGTCACACCAGTCTTCTGGTCTATTGGTGATTTTAGCTACACTGTTTAATTCTATTCATTCTTCTATAAGTAATCTGATGTCATCGGTCATCCAGGGAACATCATTGGGCCGAATAGTTACAGTTGTAACTGGCATACATTGCTAGCTTTATCCATAATAAGTTCTGAGAACAGTTCTGCAGTCGTATCTAAGGTGTTGTTATAAATTATTTCATTCCAGTTTAGTTATCGTAGTAAATCAGCACAATTTGTGGGTTTTTTTACCCGGAACATTACACAAAGTCAACGTTAACTGGTTTTGTTTCTGAGGTTCACAAATACAGACATTGGACACAGAAAAGCTTTATCAAAGTAAATTATTCTGCATTTCAAATGCACTTACTTTTCAGTCCTTCAGAGTAGGGGTCGGAGCTGGCTATTCACTGAGATTTTTCCTTCATACTATATATAGTATATATATATACATCATTAACAGTATTGATGCCGTATAACTGTCCTATGCCTAAAATGGGAGAATGAGCATTTTGAACAGCGTGTTATTTACGTTACGTATGCTCTCTTCAATAAGTGCCCAATATTGGAGCATTATAAGTTTGATGGCCTATAGACAGATCCCTATTAATAATCGTTTTTTGGTCCACTCTTGTTTCTGACTATGCGGCTTCCAGACCATCAACATGAAGGTCATGACGGGTTCTACAGCCACAAGTTGTTTCCTAACTTAAAGTAAAGCAATATGCTTATTTTAAAAGTTCATGGGAAGACTTTATGAAACTACTTTTTCTTGGGTGCCATGGCATAACCCGTAAACTCCTTGAACTGTCTGGATCAGCTCTGCTCTGAACCTGATGTTCGTCAAACAGTACAATAGAAGTTAACAGCACTCTTGGAGTAGAACAGGAAATGACTGACTGCATGCAACGCAGACATATTCGCGGTATTTCCCGATATATGTGGACATTTTAGCAAACAGCGTGTCAGAGGACAAAGCATGCACTAGCAACAATCAAGGTGACAGTCCATGAGAACGGTCTCAAAAAGAAAAGTTCTCTGACATCGACATCCTGGCTGGTTTGTTGTCCATTAGGACTGTTTCTTGTTCTGACACATCTGAGACCAGTGAACCACAAAAGAACCCTGTTTTGCTGGTGAATCAGAATCAAGAACGGTAAGAATAAATTTGAATTATGCGACTCGCCAAACAGGTACAATCTCGACCCACCAAGCATACAATACCCTCTGTTTATGGCATTTTGTGGAGAAGGTGCATTTAATTGCCATTGATGAAGGTGATCACTATACCTGCTGTACTCGCGCTTTCCCTTTGTCCACACAGCACTGACACGATGGTGGCCATAAACATCCATAAGCAGCTTCTGAGCACGGTGACGTGCCACAAGGCCATCCATGACGATACAGTGGTCCACGTGTTGTGATGTTTTTATCAACATACAACATGCATTGCCAAGTTGCTCCCACCACTAAAGGACCTACATCCAATTTGCTATCAACCGTAGTCGGTCCAGAGGCCCTGTTATCAGCACCACTTGGTCAGACAGGCCAGGGTTTTGAAGAACACACTATAGGTGGAGGAGGGAGACGAAGCATGATCAGCATTATCAGGCAGTTCCCAAAATCCCAGAGGCGCACACGGTGGGATAACTATAATCGCTGATGAGCTCAGCTAGGTCTTGTATGTGCTGGTGTTGAGAATATCCAGCATCATCGCCGTGTAGGAACGTCGAGAGATACCCCCCTTGTGTACTGGCCATCCCAAACATTGGGTTCACTGGACCGTGACGGACTATTTTTCGGTTAGGCATCGTATGCTGAAGCCTAACATTCAGTTGAATTTGGAGTATATCCTGCTCTGTTTTGTTAGTATGCAGTATTTATGTCAATATCTGTTTTATCAGTTCGTTCATTACTTTGCCTGGGGGGGGGGGGGAATTGCTATGAAACTATTCAACGTATTTCATATTTTTGTGATAACTATTTTCACAATTGGTGTTTTTTAGGTGGAGGAAGGAAAGACTGAAGCATGATCACATTATCAGGCAGTTCCCAAAAATCCCAGAGGCGCACAGAACGGTGGGATCACTATATCGCTGAGAGCTCGCTAGGTCATTGTAGTGCTGTGTTGAGTAATATCCAGCATCAATCCCGTGGTAGAACGATCGAGATCTCCTGTGGTAACTGGTCAGATCAAAGACTGGGCCACTGGAGGTGGTCTGGAACTATTTTTTCAGTTAGCTTGTATGCCCTAAAACAGACATTCATTTGAAGTTTGAGTCTATCTGCTTTTGTTAGTTTAGAGCAGTGATTAAGTCAATATCATGTTTATGAGCTTTGTCGTTATTTTGCTTGATTGCTATGAAACTCTTCAAACGTATTTTCTATGTGGCTTCGTTACATTCTTCATTTATTCATATTTTTGCTATAAAGAATGTTCCAATTGGTGTTTTGTTTCGTCCGTTTGCCTCTGGTTTTAAAAATAAGATTGATCAAGCATACACAGCATTTGATTTGGGGAGTTTGCAGCGTAATAGGTTGAGAAAATTCAAACTTGTCTTTACATTTGCTGGTTTTTGGTGTCAGGAAATATTTTTTATTGATTATTACACATAATGCTGCCACAATCCCATATATCAGATCAACCAGCCAATCAATCAATCAATCCACTTTAATAATCCCTTAGGAAATTACAAAGCACATCAACAGGTTCGATAAACCAAGAACAGTACTAGCACATACATTATATAAATCAAAAGATGAAACAGAAAAACAGCAAACGCATTTGACATCGTCTAATGAATAAAATGTAAGCATTGGTTAATGTACATATTAATATATTAAGACCACACCCAACCATGCAAAAGTATAAGACATTAAGAAATGTCCCAGTCGTATCTCTCCTTTTCATGAAACAAAACACACGTGACAAGTTGGTTAAGGTACTAGACCCATTTCTTAATAGATGATTGGAAGGTTTCTGGTTTAGTTCTCGTTTGTCAGAACCCAGAAACTCTGCATGGACGAAGTCAATTGTGCCATATTTTTGTAATCATGACGCCTATGCAGTACATCGTTTTAAATAAACGATTGCTCTTTGGCGACAGAAAAGTGGGGTTTGCCTGACGCATGCTTGGATACTTTGCTTACATTGTTTGAACTGTATCCAAGAACTCAAGAAGGGAAGGGTGGAGTTACCCAGGGCTGTGCATCAGTGGTTCAGTGGTGGTATATTAAAATTATTTAGAGATTTTATAAACGATTTTTTGTTCCACCTCAATTTTGACACAATTGCTTGCACCATAAAGAACATTTGTGGATCACCTGCTTAAAATAACATTTACGACAGGGTTAAGTCCCTAAACTGCACATGGCGACTGTCCCTGAACCCAGCAAGGGGTAGAAAAAAAACTTATCCCGTGAGGTGGAATGTACAACATGTTTAGGCTTTGCCTCATCCAGACAGCAAATGATGATCTATGATCTACCACCATATTTAAAGCAAATGACATAATAATTATTTCAGACTCCTTTCAGAAGGCATGCAATCAACGAGGAACAATTCTGAAAGTGAATGGGCCTAATGTTAATGAATTCTGAAGTGATTTCTACACAAAGGAGGATGCGACTGAAATGACTCTACGTGCTCCGTTTTTGCTATCACTATTTCTGGCAATCATTGTCAATTGTTGTTGTTGTTTAGACACATTATCAGTAATATTTCTTTTAAAAAAAAAACTATTTCTAGAGGAAATAACTACGTTGAGTATTCGGTGTTGTTCGTCTTTGTGCTTTCACTTCATTCATACTGGTATGTGAAACCGATATTGGAAATTACCACTGGCGAATGTAAATGTTACGCATTCGTTTTAATTCTTTTAAAAAAATAGAACCACTTAATTTATAAACTCAATTTATCATAAATTACCAACATGAGTTTAACGTTAATACTCCTTGGTTGTGAAATGGTTTATTTTGAGTGTAATGGCAGAATTTCTGGTATATTTTTCGGTAAAAGACACTTTGGAAACTTATAAATACAACCAATATAGTGTCCTGTTATTTTGTTTAATAACTGTTTGGTACAGAAAATATTAGATTAAAAAACGAAATTGACTCGTGCAAATTTATTTATTTTCACTGAACATAGTATTCTGAATAACAAAAAAACGTAACCTCTTTCTACCACGATCTATGTAAAGGGATCGACATATTTACCCCCTCA